>LPNX010750662.1:319713-406981 GCA_001517045.1 Pseudotsuga menziesii
AGCTACAGTGAATCCCTCGAACTTCTCGATCTGAATACCTCTCTTGGCTACCCAAGCCGAGTCAATGAAATTGTGGGTGGCTCCCCCATCAATCAATACTCCTATTTTGTGACCCTGTACTACTCCCCTGACCCTGAGAGTATGGAATCTTGGTACTCCAGATAATGTAGCAATGACCCCCTCTGGTGTATCACCCTGGTGTGAATCCTCTTCTGCGGCCTCCTGCTCATCGTCGTCCTCATCACTGTCTGAATACACCTCAATGTAGTGGGCCTTCGCCTTCCCTGTACACCTGTGTCCTGGTACCCATGGTTCCTAACAGGTGAAGCATAGCTTCTTCCTTCTCAAGTCTTTCCTAGTGTCCTCATCTAACCAAGTTTTCTTGGGCACATCTTGCTGGAAAGGTTTCCTGTCCTTGTCCCTAACAGGAAAATTGGTTTTCAGAGGAAATTTGTTTTTGGGCACTGAATCCTGAAGATCCCTTGCCCTGCTAATAGCATCCTGTAGAGTGAGGGGTTTGTAGGCTTTCACCCATCCTCGTAGTGGCTCTATGAGGGCCTCAGTGAATAACATAGTCAATCTGCTCTCTGACACATCTGTTATCATAACGGCTACCTCTGAAATTCTGAAATGAAAGCTTCTGCACTACCAGTCTGCTTGAGTTGAGCCAACTCCCTGAAATGGATCTCTGGATCTTTCCTGTCAAACCTCTCTATGAGTTTCTGAGTGAACTCACCGTAAGAATGTATGGTGTTGTGACCCAATGTCACCAATCCGTGGTACCACCATTCGTGAGCTTCTCCGTCAAGGTGAAGTGTAGCCAACTTAATGGCGTCTGTCTCTGTCATGGGGTTGAGTTGGAAATAGGTATCCAACTTTTGGACCCATGTTCTCACTGATCCTCTGCGAGTCCCATCAAAGTTTGGGATGGTTAACCTGCCCAAGGTCTTCTGCAGCTCATAGTTGTGATTGAAACCCTTGTTAAAATTCCTGGGCCTGTTCCTACTCTTCATGTTGCAGAAATCTGAGAAAGACATGGAAGCATGAAACTCATCCCCTAAGTCTCTGTACTCCTGCAAATAAGCCCCAAAAGGCTCGCTAGGTTCTACCTGCATGACCGGTCCCCCTACTGTATCTGCCAAGAAGTGAGGCATGGTAGGCCTGATAGTAGGTCTGTTGTATATGTGCGGAGTGTTCTGGATGTTAGTGTACACCATCTTTCCACTGCTGCTTGAAGATCCCTTATCTACCGGTGAGGGAGGTGTACTGTTGATACCTGTTTCCGGTTTCGCTGATAGTCTGTTGATTACGTTGAGGACTTCTTTTTGTCCTTTGGCTAAGTCTTGCAATGCAGAGACCAAGCTGCGAAACTCCATCCGATCCTCCTCTTCTCCCGTTCCTTTTCCCCTATCTGAATGTATACCTGTTTGTTCCATGTCTGAATTGGTATCTTCTAGTTGGATATCTTCAAATTCTTCTGTGTATCTACTCTTCCTCCTCCTATAGGTTACAAAAGGATCTCCTTTTGTATTCATCTACTTTTCATCTCTTAAGCCCACAGCTGGCCAAGAAAACAACTCTGATACCACTGTAATATCCCAAATCCCGATATTTTCTATTTCTAAACAAATATGCTGATACAACGGGGCATGCAAACTGCCATGCAAAAATCCCTATTTTATAGGAAAAATTAGGGTTAGGGTTTGCGAGATAGAATGAACACTTACCACTGATAAGCCGGCTGAACTGCTCCGGAGAAAGTATGCAAGCACTGAGAACTGGATCGGAAATAAGCGGATCTCCTCTGCTTCAGGTGAACCCCCAGCAGCGAGACGCCCCAGTCAGAAAAGGGTGACGCCCTCAAGGAAGGAGGTGTCCGATGGAACTACGAATTTGCCGGGTTGATAGTTTTTCAGTGCCAGAGAGAATGCTTGATGCATGCGGAGGTTTTGAGACCTCTAGGCAAGGTAGCGAATTGCTTCAGAGAGGCAGCTACTCACGCCCCTGGAACCCCGAAACTGCTAATAACTGCTTCGGATGAGCCCTGATGGGTCTGATAATCAGCGGGTACCGGAGTATGAAGCTGATGATGAGAATGGTGCCTGAGTTTCAGAAGGAAACTGAGATCTGAAGACCCAACAGCTGATTAGGGCTTTCTGGCTGAAAACCCCCTCTTACGGCTGCACACGTGTCCCTGCAACGATCTATACCATGTACTAGATAACTGATGAATGAATGAAGAACAAGTGGTGAACCTGTATGGCTTACCCGGAATAAGACTAGGATAGATGTTTCACTGCCGAAGTCCTGTTAACTGAAGACTCCGTCTCCAACCTCAACTGCTGTGCTGCACATTGTGCTGCTATCCAAGAGCTCCCAAAATAATCATAATCAAATGTGAAGTCTCCTTTCGCTTTATCCTCTATTTATAAAGTTCAACTGCGCAAAACCTAATCTTTGACCTAATTAGGTCACTTTATTTTCTAATTTGCCGTTGACTTGCATGCATGCGGATGGAGACTTAAAGAGTGCATGCATTATTAAATAATGCTAGGATGGCATGCACGAAGGTGGCCTTTGGCCCCGGTGGCCCTTCTTGACCAAATGATGATGCCCTAGATCTTCTATGGATGGCATCAGTCCTTAGCTGATTCCCTAGCTGTCAGTAACCGCTCGAACCCACAGGAATCACATAGGTTAGCGGTTTTGGGCCTTAAGGCCTAACTGGAAGAGGACATTACAGGAAGCATCATTGTAGAGTTACCTTTCAGGTGGTTCCATCCCCATTTAGCTTAGGTGAGTTGAGGGGCTTTAAGCAGGAGTTGGCTTTGCTTGTGAAGATCAAACTCAGTGTTTTTTGTCATGACATTCAGTTTCTTTCTCTTGGTGCGCAGAGGCAAATGCTTGCTTTTTTGGCCTTCTTAGGGTGGGATTTTCCCAGTACCCTGGTTATTGATATGATTTAACTCTCTGACCTAAGATGTACTTATTTGTTTGATGAAGTAATGTAAGCAGCATTTATTTTTTTCTGGCATGAGTATTGTTCCTTTTTTCTGCAAATTTACAAGATATTTCCTAACATGAGTGTATTTCATTTCAGGACTTTCCAGCAAAAGCACGAATAGAACGTCCAGCCCCTCAGTTCACTGATGGAAACAGTTTGAAGGTGCAGATATGCCCTCATAAATCTTATGAAACAGACTTGCATTTTTGGTTTTGGTTGTATTGTTTGATGCCTGAATTTGTTTAATAGTAAGAAACTGCTTTTGGAAATTTCTATAAAGTGTTGTATTTGTGTTTATGTTTAACAGTTTAATGCATTGTCTGCAATATGGCAACTGGTTTGGCTGTTACTAAAATCATGTCTTAAGTTGCAAATTTCATTGTTAAAGTCTTCCTAGGACATTATCATATAAATTGTTTAGAGATAAAACCAAACCTGCCTCAGTAAGGAAAGACTATGGACCCTGAGTGCTAGTAAACTATTTGTTATTATACCTTAATTCTATATTAATTTGAAGTATTCAATTCAAAAAGGAAATGTTCCTGTTGGAAGAAGTTAATAAACTTTTGAATCTGAAGTTGGTGAGGTTTGCTATTTTGCGGAATTTCCTTATGCTACCAAGCTTGTAAATGCATGTTTGCAGGGCCTTCAGTACATTGCAGACACAATTCAGTCAGGGACCATTGACAACACAAATGTAAAGGCTATTTTACAGAATGACATTTCTGTCTCTGCATCTAAAACAATTCAAAAGCAGCCATCAAATTAGAAAGATCACTTATGACAAGTATTATGCTAGTTTTAGTGAGCCTGTGTTCAAGGCTGGATTGATGATAGTAGTATTTGCACAAGGTACATTTCTCTAGTCTAGTTAAACAGTAGATAAATTAGTAGATAAGGAAATCAAGGGGATTTGAAGTTCATCACACCTTTCTGATGTTGTGAGCAGAACCATCTCTGTAAAAATTGATTCAAGCTGGGTAGGATGATTTTAATGTTCTATTATAATTTATTTTCTACTTTAGTGCTATGACGGCATATCATCTAAAAGAGTCGGCTGATAAAAACATTGAATGCCAGTGATAGTTAGCATTTGAAATCCCAAGGCTTTATTTTACAGGCTTGTAAATCTGAACTGCTTAAGCCTACCATGCTGGATGTTTATAGGACAGATGGAGTTTCTATGTTACTTTTATGTGGTATAACTTTGCAGTCTGAAAAACATGCAAAATATCTGATCCCAAATGGTTTTATTCCACAATTCATACCAACTTCAATTAATTATATGTTGCAACCTAAGTCACATGACATGAAGACACAGGACATGGAGGAAAAGGAAATACGAGTATCCAACACAAGACATGTCAACCCTAGAAACAGGACATGGGGACATATATATATATATATATATATATTACAAATTAGTGAATTACAAATATAAAAAGAAATATTGACATAAAGATCCAATAATTTTAGAAATTAGAACATTTACAAAACACTTGGAATCCCTTCAATTCTCGATTCTACCCTTCACCTGCACAATGAGAGACCGTGAGAGCTCTTTCCCTACAGCTGAAGTTAAAAAACACAATAAAAAGGCCTTTTAGAGTGGGACATGTCTAGGGCATGTGTATGACATTTGTCTGAGTCTTAGCATGTCTGTGTCTGATACATAGGATATGGACATGGGCCCATAGTTGGACATCTCCTGTTTCCTAGGTTGCAACAGAACTGGAATTTCTGTTAGGATTTACTATTACTAGTTGAAAAGAGGCAAGGTACTCTCATTTACACCTCATAGTTTTGTTGATCACTCTCCACACTTAATAGATCTCTGCCAAACATTGAAGGAACATCACATTATTATCACATACAGGGGAAAACTTCAGTGGCCTTTGCATTATTGTTGATGTTAATCCAATGTGTGTAATACCTGGAAAAGGTAAATTGGGTTTCCATATGTACTGGATTGGTGGGAATGATCTGCGAACAGGGTCAAGGGGTATTGAATGTCTTACCACAAAATTAAAAAAAAAACATTCCTCAGGTATTGTTATGCTTGTTACAAAATCTACACGACATCTGTTTTTTTATCCCGGTAATTTTGTCAAGTCATACTTACGTTATACCCAAATAGCTTGGGAAGGGTTTGTTTGGTTTACTTAAAACTAAAAGCAGGAAAAGCCTTTCTATTGTCATGTCTATAAAACTATATTTGGATAGTAGTTTTAAGAAAAAAATCTCATTTTGTTGATGACTAATTTTGTTCTAAATTATCCTTCTGGGTTATCCCTTCAGGCTGTGGGATCCTATTATCCCTATGTGCATGGCTTGTGTCAGAAATATAACCAGCGTACGTCCATCTTGACCCCAGATGTATTATGTACTGATAGGGATAGAAAAGAAGTCGAGATGCAAACCTCTCAGTGCTTAAAAGGCTAGGGGCTAAAATGGATCTATGCTGGTTTTTAATTTTTTATTTACTTTTAAACATCGAGGACCTTAATTTATTATCATTTTGATTTATAAGCATTACACATGTGATACATCTCATTGATATTGCATCGTACAATGCACCTCACTGTTAGAGTATAGCTCTTCAAGATATCTAACATAGTGAAATGTTATAAAGGCATGCTATATAAGGAGCTTTAATATTTGATAGGCATTAGTTTAATCAAGGTTACCAGAACCGGACTGGAACCAGTAAACCAGCCAGTCCAACCAGTTTTGACCCCAGACCAGTCCAAATCAGACTGTCAAACCGGAAATGACCGGTTCTGTATGAAACCGGTCAGTTCCGACCGGTTTCATATGGAACCCATACAGCGGTGCATTTGAGGACGTTTTTTTAAATTAAAAAAACAAGAAAAAACAAAAGAAAACAAAAAGTCTCTGAGTCTGAGTTTGAGCATGAGCCCTCTGAGCCTGAGTTTGAGCATGGGGATGTAGATGATGACTGTCTTTGAGTCTGAGGCCTCTGAGCCCGAGTTTGAGCATGAGGATTCAGATGATTCTGTTATATGATTAGATTGTGTAGTCTTGACTCTTTAGTACTTTACTATCTAGTCTAGGGTTGTTTTTGGACTCTATAGGCCATTTAGGATTTTATCGATGTATTTTTATTCAGATATGGAGTGCACTTAGTGCTATTTTGATTGTATACACTCTTACTTGTTATATATATGAGAAAATTTGCAAAATTGTGTATAATGGTTTGGATTCACATGGACACACACACACACATATATCAAAATTTGAATATTTTATGTATTTTTGGTGGACCGGTTTTGTGATCCAGTTTTTTTCCCAGTTCCGTTCCAGTTCCCGTTTTCGGGGTTGATTGGTTTGACCACTGGTTTGGTTCCAGTAACTTTGAGTTTAATAGATGTCATTCAGAAAATGCAGTTAAGTCATGCAACTCCCTACTACCAAAATAAAAGAGAATTTATGTCAATGTATTCAATGACTCCACCCTTGTTAAGATATTTATCTCATATCTTTTGTTTATCTCTCTTACGCTGCACAATCTATTTCCCAACATGGTATCAGAGCAACAATGGAGTCCAAATTCAAGATTAAACAAAGCCTTGATTCAACAATCACATACGTCACAGACTCAAAAGGCATTTTGAAATTATAAAGTTTTTCTTACTTAGGAAGTTGTGATTATTACCTTTCTTTATTGTTCCAAAGAATTATTGTTTTACAACGGGTTAGCAAAGTTCCAAGGTTTGGAATAGTTAATAAAGAAAATCAAGGGGCAGAACTGTCGCTGCTCGTACCAGACTGAATAGGGGACCAAAACTTGCCTACACAGTACTGCCAGAAGGAAGAGATCCGCAAGCAGTAATGTATCCCCATATTGAAAGAAGGCACTGCTCCCCAATTCAGGTATCAATTCATCAATTCGAAGGCACTGCTACCCACAACCAACCTATATCAATTTGAAATCCATATTAAGCTAAAAGCATTCACAAAAGAAGAAATACTACAGTCCTTATCAAATAAATAAGAAAGTCGCCATTCAGAGAGAGCTGCCATCCATTGTGACAGAGACCAGGGGATTCATACCCACATGACCAAGCCCAAGTTATGAGTGACAGGAACATAGCTACATTCTGAGTGACAAAATATTCTTAGGTTCCTAATTACATCATCTTGATGTAGACAAATGTAGGAGTAATTACAAAAATTATTTGGTGCAAAAATGGTAAATGCAAAATTTTATTTTAAATTACATGGACACTACTTAGATTCAAAATGGCCACTGAAACTACTATATGGATCCATATAAATGATTTGAAATTGGTGCAAAAGTAGAAGATGATGCAACAGCCCAGTTGTTAAATAGATTAGCATCTAGTTAGAACAATGCTATTTTTTATATTAAGTTAGATGTCCTCAGCTTTAGATGATATGATATCGTCTCTTTTGGCTGACGATAAAAATGCTAAATGGAGGAGATTAAAAAAATGCATTATTTACTATAAAGAAATCGAATGTGCAGAAAAATAGGGAAACACATAGTTAAAGAACAGAGTGTTATTATTACTGAAAAAGGGCGCACAACATGGAATTCTAAAATACAAGCCAATGATCTTCTAAAGGGGAAGGTTAAAGGAAAATATGCAGAATATAGCAATGATAGCGAAAAACTTAACAAATTGAAGAGTCATCCAACACTATGAAGCTTAGAAGTCTGACAATGGATCAGAGGGGGATCGCTTGAGTTTTTGATACAGGGGGAGTCAAAGAAGGTTTAACTCAGGATGGATTGTGGTCTAAGCAGTTCAGGAAATTGGGGGAATCATAGTTTGAAAATTTGAGGAATTTAGGAGCTTAAGAATTTAAAATTTGCATTTTTGGGAATTCTACCCTTGCAAGGGTGATGAGACATCATAATGGAGCATTTACAAGATTCCAATATGTAAAGAGAGAAGTTGCTTAAGAAAATGTTTTTCTTTTACGTTTTTTGTTGTTGTTAATCAAGCTTTAATAGTTAGAATTGTAGCGTCATGTGGGGGTGTTGGAGTATAACACTCCAATATATCTAATGTAACGAAATGTAATAAAGACATGTTATATAAACATGTTTAATATTTAATAATGATGTGCATTAGTTTAATATATGTCAGTAAGGAAAGTTAGGTCATGCAACTACCTACTAGCTAAATAAAAGAGAATTGATGTCAATGAGACCACTTTTAACTAAATATTCATTTCATATATTTTGTATACCTAACACTTACTTCTCTTGACTATTAGGTAATTTTATAATAAAAATATATACTCTTATGGACAGAGTCCTTACAAATTATATAGAACATGAAGCCATTTTATCTGATGGATTTAAGACATTACAATCTTAAAAATGCAAATCCATGTGTATCTCGTGTCAATGGAGTCGTCCATGGTTGGAAAACAATGAGAAATAAGAAGTTTTGTGGTTAACCTCAAAAAGTATGTTGAAAGACAAATTCCATTCCAATGAAGGGCGGGTGTAAATATTTAACGAAGAACACATTGCATCATGCCTCCAAACACCTTAAATATGCAATATGCAGTTGTTTGAAGCATCATATGGTTAAATTTCGTTTATTCGGCTTGATATTGTTTGCTAAGGATGCTATTTTCCACAAACAATATGTATAAGCATATTCTAACTTATACATCATTTATTAATCTATTACGGAGTGTATATTGGTTGCCATATTCCACGAATGGAGAAAAACATCTTTCAAATTTCTTTTTAGATTATTTTTTTTATAATAAAATGTGTAAAAAGGTTTTGTTTTGTGTGCCATACAAGATACAAGATTGATTATAGTGTTTCTACATAAGTATGATATAGTGGTTTTTAAAGCTTTAACATTTAGAATTATAGCATCATGAGGGCGTTGGAGCATAACGCTCCAATATATTTAATGCAACGAAATGAAATAAAGACACATTATATAAGTGTCTTTAATATATGTCATTAAGAAAAGATAGGTCATGCAACTACTTGTTAGCTAAATAAAAGAGAATTGTTGTCAATGTATTCAATCAATCCACTCTTAATGAGTATTCGTCTCACATCTTTTGTAGATCTCTCATGTGATGTATGATCAATTTCAAAACACTCAGTAATCTTGAATATAAGGGAATTTTAATAAAAATATATACTAATATGGACAGTCCTTACAAGTTATCACATATAGAACATGAAGCCATTATAACCAATGACTTTAGGACATTACAATTTCACTAATGAGTCGATCTATGGAACACAGATAGCTATGAACAACTCCATTAAAGTAATATGACAGAGCTTTCACATGTACATGATAATATAATCAATATTTGAAAAGTCAAAGCCTCCTGTTAATACTAAATCAAGATTGTACAACTAGGTAATGAATGTTATCAGAGCCTGGACCTTGGGACGAACTAGGACCTCAAGAGCACCTATGACATCAAGAGGAACCGAGACCTCGAGAGGAATTAAGACCTTGAGAACTATGACCTCATGAACTAGGACCTTGAGAACTATGACCTCATGAACTAGGACCTAAAGAGGAACTATGACCTCAAGAGGAATTATGACCTTGAGAGGAACTAGGAACTCAAGGGGAACTATGACCTTGAGAGAAACTATGACCTTGGGGAAGTTATATCTTGGGTGCTTTAACCCACAATAACAATGACCTCAAGAATTATGAGTTCAAACACTTTAACCGACATGTAGTATGATGGACAATAACTATAACTCGTAGGAACTATGATCTTACGAACTTTCACCCACAGGAACTATGACCTCACGAACTTTGCCTATAGTAACTATAACCTCAAAAAAATGACCATAGGAGCTATGACCTCAAGAACTTTCGGCATCCTTGCGGACTTGAAGTGCAATTTTCCAAGGATGCATTGCTCTTTCAAAAGGTTAGTGAAAGTGTCATTGATGATATTTGAAAACATTGAAAGCAATCTTCTACCAAAGCATCGAAAGTGTTTTCCCAAGATAGCACACTTGGCGTTTTCCCAAAAGTTCTCATTGCACTGAACAAAAACCTTCAACAACGTTCCTCGTAAAGATGCTTTTTAGAGTTGTTAGAAGGCATCGACAACACTATATGTTGTTTGGTAGAAGATTTCTTTCAATGTTTTGAAAGTTCGTTGAAACACTTGTCATTGTTACAGAACTCAATGTGCAAACTTCTAAGGATGTGTCACTCTTTCAAAAGGTTAGTGAAAAGGTTCTCGATGAGATTTCAAACCATTGAAAGGAATCTTCTACCAAATCGGTAATAGTGTTATTGACTCCTAACAATTCTAAAAAGCTTCTTTACGAGAATGTCGTTGAAGGTTTTTGTTCAGTCTGATGAGATCTTCTAGGAAAGCGCCAATAAGGCTATCGACCCTTTTTGAAGGGCCTTTTTCCTTCACATAATTTTGAGAAAGATGTTCTCAAATTTTGCATCGTATTCTGGGCTATTTTGGAATTTCAACTGGTCTGCTATAGAGTTTACGAAGTCTGGAAACTTGACACATCTATCTGAATTTTAATAGAGGAGTTTTTTATAGTTGCAATAAATTTTACAAGATATTTATACTCTATGTTGTTTTCTTGATTGTAATGGTTTCAACTTTGCAATTTACAAAGCCCATTTTGGAGGGGGGAAAGGCCATACATAGATATTGGTATTGCGACTTTTGAAATCTCTGTTCATATGAGAGCACAAAAACTATTTCATTTTGTTTTATTGCCACAAAGGCTTACATCGACATTGAGAGATTGGTATCTTTGGTGTTTTAACGTACTCCAGATCAACTATGTTTAAAGGCTAGAGATAGATGGTGAGATTGGAACCTAGCATATCAAGAAACCTGAAATAAAGTGCATGTAAATGGAGGTCTCTGGTGTTAAAGATAATGCAACTGTGAGACCCATTCTTAGGGAGGATGGTACCCTAATTGGTTCACTAGGGTTCGTAGTCAGTTAACCAGGAAGAGTAAGTCCCTAGAGGGTACCTTAGGGCCCCAATTTGTCTCATAGGGTTCTTGGTCTGGACCAAGCAGGTTGATGTCGTGGAAAAGCCCCTAGCATGTGCTTAGGGCCCCTATATGTCTCTAGGGTGTCTTGGTCTAGGACTAGGCAGATTCTTGGTATGGGACCAAGCAGGTCCTGCAAGTTGAGACAGAGACATCCTGGTCTGGGACGAGGCAGATTCTTGGTTTGTGACCAAACAGTTCCTCCAGGTACATACCTGGTCAGTTAACTAGGTGGATCTTGGTCAGATGACCAAGATGATGATGTGTGATGTCCTCTTCTCCTAAATGGTTATTGCTAAGTGTTTTCTCAAGGGACTGGCCACCCTTTGATGATGTCACTAGCACTTGACCTTTAAGAGCAGTCTGGAGGACCAGAGGATCACGTCATCCAGTTTGGACTTTCCCTATATGGTGATGATAAAACATATTATTGTACGGAACACATGTTGACAATATACCTTGAGAGAGAAGATAAAAGTTTGACAACTTGGTCGTGTGGGTAAAAGGGTTGTTTCCCCACCTTGATGGTACACCTTGGTCTTATGGGTAAAACGGTTGTTTCCCCACCTTGTTGGTACACCTTGGTCTTATGAGTGAAGTGGTTGTGTTCCCACTTTGTTGTGACCCCTCTTGTTGACTTGAGGTCTTATGTTTTTCCTTATTGGTACTAGTGGCCATCTTGATTGTGGTACCTTGACCCCTTTGCTATGATGACTTAACTTTATTGTTTCTATCTTGTATGACCAGTTGACCATTGGTACCCTACCCTAAGTCAACATAATATTATTTTATGTTTATTTTGGTAACTATCCTAAAAGGTAGGGTTAGGTAATTGAACCTTCTAGAAGGCATGTCAAGATTATAAATTAAAGTCACAAACTTCATTTTTGTGAGTGTCTTGACAAGATAAATTTAGAGATCTGATTGATTTTTCGAAGGATTTGTTGATGCTCCTTGAGTTGACGTCTAGGGTTT
This sequence comes from Pseudotsuga menziesii, assembly GCA_001517045.1. Classification (NCBI taxonomy): domain Eukaryota; kingdom Viridiplantae; phylum Streptophyta; class Pinopsida; order Pinales; family Pinaceae; genus Pseudotsuga; species Pseudotsuga menziesii. The sequence continues at coordinate 331,730 of LPNX010750662.1, forward strand.
CTTGTTGCTCCTTGAATTGATGTTTAGGGTTTGTTGTTGCTCCTTGAGTTGACATCTAGGGTTTCTTGTTGCTCCTTGAATTGATGTTTAGGGTTTGTTGTTGCTCCTTGAATTGACATTTAGGGTTTGTTGTTGCTCCTTGGGTTGACGTTTAGGGTTTTGCTGTTGGTTTTGAGTTGTCGCCACCCCTCCCTCATCATGCTAGGGCTGCTATTTTCTGTTGTTGTTGTTATGAGTGAGTCGTGACCTTGCTAAGGTTAGTTAGAGTGCTTTGAGTGACGCGAGAGATAGTTGTGATTGTCTTTAGCCTGTTAGGGCTACTGTGACCCTTCTGTTAGGATTATTAATCCTCCCTTGGTCAAATGTCTATTAGATTAATTAGCCTAACTTAGGAACCTTAATTAATTATTTGGGTCCACTAGTACAATTGGGTCCACTTGGCCTAATGAGGCCACACATACCAGTCACTAGAGTGTGGAGAACACTGCTAGAGGTTAACTGCCACTTACTGCATGTGCATGTATTAGTTTGGGTGCCTCCTAGACCAATCCCTACATTTTAGGAGCCACTGGGAGTCTCGGCACCAACCTACTTCAGTTAGTTGGAGTTAGTACTAGTTAGTCTTAGATAACCCCCAGTTACTTTCAGTTAGTTCACAATCAGTTAGCTAGTGCAAACTTTGCATGGTTGCATGTGGAGTAGGTGCCTTTTCCCACCTACCACACTCAGTTGCACTGAGTTAACTACCTATCACTGATTGATGGAGTTGTTGGACATCTGGGAGTTGATTTATTGGACTCTGATATTGATTGAGGCACCATGAGAGGTTCAGTTAGATACAGTTAGATCCACTTGGTAGATTCAAAGTGCTCCCTAATGCATTCAAATTCTTCCTATTTGTAAACTATTGTAACACTGGATTTATTATTGTGAATGATATTGTAAATTCTTGAGCAATACTCATTCGTTTCCTGTGTGGTTTGTTTTGTTCATTTTCTATCTTCATTCTCCATTTACTGCAAACATTATTAGAACTATCTGCTTGAAGATCTAAATGTCATTCAAATTCTAATATGGTATCAAAGCCTTCTCATGTAGGTTTCATGCTTGTTTCTCCCCATTGAACATCAGAAGCAGCTGGGTTTCCATAGAAGTCCCCTATGATGATTTGCTAGCTCTGGATTTATTCAGAGCAGCGGAGAGGGTGTGACAGACCTTGAAAATATGCTCATGTCGAGAGGAAAAGCATGATTCTAACAGTTCATATGTTTTGGTGTGTTACTTCAATGAAATTTGCAGGTGCTATGTAGCTTGTGTGAAGTATTTGCAATCTTTCAATCGGAGCAATTATGAGATCTCAAACTCCTGAACCACGGATCCTCACAACTTCCAATTACATTGATTGGATGATTGATATGCAGCTGGCCTTGTGCAAGCATGGCTGCCACATGATCATACATGGATGGGAGCTTGAGCCTCATCAGCCAGTCGAAAGGAACAAGTTTCTGAACCGTTGTGATGAAGCATTCGAGTACTTATGTACTTATATATCCAGAGATCTCCTCTTCCACCTAGAAGGCTTGAGGACTCCCAGAGAATCCTAGGAGAAGCTTGATAGCTTGTTTAACAAACAAGATGAGCTTCGGGGACACGTTCTGGAGAATGAGTTAGTATCTTTACATCCTAGCAGTTTTGAAACCATTGAGCAATTCTTTACTAAATTCATGTCTCTGGTACTTCAATGCAGACAGTGCGGAATAGAGCGGAAGGATGAGCAGAATATCCTTTCCATACTCAACAAACGAGGCCCTGAGTATTCTGTATTTGTTTCCATATTTCATTCCAAGCGGGAAAGCTTTCCCGATTGGAAAGTTATTTCATTAGATTCTTTTTCTGAGTCCTTAATCAAGGAGTAAGACAAGTTGATGCAAATGGGAGTCATCAAGACCTCCAAAGATCAAGCTCTCCTAGTTAATGACTCTTCCAAAGCGCAAGCAAAGGGGAAATCAAAGAAAAAGGATCCAAAAGCAGTTGATTTGAAGCCTAAACAAAATCAACAAACTTTCGAAGGGGCCTCGGGCTCTAAGAAGAAGAAGGTTGAAAAGAAGTTATGTCCCTATTGTGAAAAGGGGTACTATCTTGAAGATCATTGTATGAGGAAGGAACTTGATGAAATGACAACTCTTCTCAAACATCATAACATTGCTTCCCCAAGAGCAAAGAAGCCTGATGAAGAACCACAGATAGAAGATACTGAAAGGTGTCATGCTTTGAAAGCAACTATCTCTCCATCCTCAGCATACATAATAGATTCTGGAGCTTCCAACCACATGGTTGCTTCCAAAGACTCCTTCTCTACCCTCTCACTACCAAAGGGGCCTAACATTCACATGGGAGATGATTCCCATATTCCAACAAAAGGAAGGGGCTCAGTCAGAGCGAAGCATGGTGAGTTCAAGAATGTCTTATATGTGCCCTCCCTTGCTGCTAACCTGTTATCTGTTTATCAGATGACTCATACAGGCTGTCCCAAGAGAGTTACATTCGATTCAGAGACAATTGAGATTACAGAAAAAACCACTAGACAACTTGTAGCGAAAGGTATTGCAAATCACTCTATCAAAGCTTATGAGTTCTCACATTTCTTACCTGTTTCTCCTCCTACAGCTTTATTGTCTCATGCTAACAATACCAACAAGATTTGGCATGAGAGATTTGGCCTTCTCAATTTCAAATATCTAAAGCTGCTCCACAATGATAAAATGGTTGAAGGTTTGCCCTCCATCCAAACTTTCGATGGAGTATGTGCTACTTGCTTGGTAGGTAAGCATCCACAAAAGAAGTATGATGTTGGGAAGGCACATAGAGATGCCTCTATACTTGATTTGATACATAGTGATGTAGCGGGACCTATGCCCACTAACTCCATTAATGGTTGCAGGTACTTCCTCACCTTTATTGATGATTGTTCTGGGTACTGCTGGATCTACTCCATGAAACAAAAATCATAAGTTTTTGAGATTTTTAAATTTTTTAAGGCTATGGTTAAGAACAGTTTCAATAAGAAGATCAAGTCAATAAGATCTGATAAAGGAGGAGAGTACATCAAAGGAGATTTCCAGATTTTCTGTGAATCAAAGGGGATTCGAATGGAACTCTCAGTTCCATACACACCACAACAGAATGATGTGGCCGAGAGGAAGAACATATCACTGAAAGAGATGGAAACATGCCTTCTCCATGCCAAACATCTATCTCCTTCTCTTTGGGATGAAGCAGTAAACTGTGCTTCGTATTTGCAGAATAGGGTGCCCCACAAGTTAGTGGTTGGGGCCGCTCCATTCGAGGCACTGCATGGGTATAAGCCCAATGTCTCTCATTTGAGAGTTTTTGGTTCCAAAGCTTGGGCCAGAATACCACTTGACAAGAGGAAGGCCTTCCAAGCCCAAAGTAGCGAATGNGATGCAAAATCTTACAAACTGATAGAGGTTGCAACCAGAAGATGCTTCATTGAAAGAAGTGTCCAGTTCGAAGAAGATCAGTTGCATGATACTCCTCCAGCAACACAGGAAGGTATAACTATTTCTCCACCTATTTTTGATGATGATGATGTGCTACAGGTTTCAGATTCTGATGAAGAAGATCACATTCAACATGATCCTGTTCTTGAGACTGAATCTCAAGAGATTCAAGATCCAGATCCAGTACCTATTCCTAATCAGAAGCCTACACCCAGATGGGCTCAAGAGCTTCTTGATGCAGCTGGAAGTGGTGTTGGAGATCCAAAAGACAGAAGAAGAACAAGGTCCCAGTATTAGAATGAGCATGCTGCACTATCTCTCACATATTCTCTCTCTACAGTATGGTGCAGCAAGGTTCCAGGTCGGTGCTACTTGATGATGGCGAATGATCAGCTACATGGCCCACAAAAGCATAAACTTGATCATTCCCTACCTTCACCATTCAGAAAAGACAAACAGAGTCATCAGTTCAGAAGTACATTGAGAGGTCCACTGATGGACCATGCTACTGCATAGCGCTGCAAATTTGCAGCAGTGTTTTTTGCAAGTTATTTTTCTAAGGAGGAATCTTTTTTCTTCTAAAGATAGCTTGCAGTTTGCTATTTCCTGCTTATTTTGAGGGGGGGTTTTCCCATGAGTTTTTCCCTTGTTTCCTCGGTTGTATTAAGCAACATTTTTTACTATCTTTTAGATTGTATTTGGGTGACCTATGGTCTTGTTACCAGAGCCCACAGTTGTCCAAGTTAGGATTCAGGGGGGGTGTTAGGATTATTAATCCTCCCTTGGCCAAATGTCTATTAGATTAATTAGCCTAACTTAGGAACCTTAATTAATTATTTGGGTCCACTTGGCCTAATTGGGCCACATGTACCAGTCACTAGAGTGTAGGGAACACTGCTAGAGGTTAACTACCACTTATTGCAAGTGCATGCATAATTTTGGATGCCTCCTAGACCAATCCCTGCATTTTAGGAGCCACTGGGAGTCCTGACACCAACCTACTTCAGTTAGTTGGAGTTAGTACTAGTTAGTCTTAGATAGCCCCTAGTTACTTTCAGTTAATTCACAATCAGTTAGCTAGCACAAGCTTTGCATGGCTAATGCATGGCTGCATGTGGAGTATGCGCCTTTACCCACCTACCACGCTCAGCTGCACTGAGTTAACTAGTTGTCATTGATTGATTGAGTTGTTGGACATCTGGGAGTTGATTCATTGGACTCCGATATTTATTGAGGCGCCATGAGTTAGAGGTTCAGTTAGATACAATCAGATCCACTTGGTAGTTTCGAATTGCTCCCTAATGCATTCGAATTCTTCCTATTTGTAAACTATTGTAACACCAGATTTATTATTGTGAATGATACTATAAATTTCTGAGCAATACTCATCCGTTTCCTGTGTGGCTTGTTTTGTTCAGTTTGTATCTTCATTCTCCATTTACTGTAAACATTATTAGAACTATCTACTTGAAGATCTAAATGGAATTCAAATTCTAATACCTTCTTCTCAACCTGTATAGAGATGCTATAAATTGTTTTAGCATGTACAAGGCTTCCATGACTTGTGTTGACCTTTCTTGAGCTAGGTTGTGACCTTTGTGAGCTGTTTGGATAGAGTCGTGACCTCTGTGGGTTGTTTGGACAGAGCTATGACCTTGTTGGGCTGCTAGGATTTAGTTGTGACCTTGTTGACCTTCTTGGACTGGATATGATTGTGTTGGTTGCTATTGTGACCTTTATTGAGCCATCTAGGGCTGCCTTGGTCCTTGTTTAGCCTGTTATATCAGGCCAAACCTGTCTAGAGGTTTCCTTTATGTGTTGCCACGTTTTGAGGGTGATTGTGTATGAATTAAGGTTGAATCTACTCATTTGAAAGGTGTTATGTGTTGATATATGACTGTCCTAAAAGACTGTCAGTTATTGCAACAAGGGTTTGAAAGTTCATCCTCAATTCTTGGATTGTTTTGGTTAACACTTCAAGATCTGTTTTTGTCTAACTTTGCCCTAAGCTACCTATATTTGTTTCCAGGTATGTCCATTGTTCCTTAGCGACTTGTCTTCAAACGACAAGGTCTAATCTGAAAAGATATATGAGAATAAGGAAGGTCCAAATGAGACTCACTTTTTTTTTCATTAAGATTAATGTACTTTCGTTCATGATGATGCTAAGTACTATTTCAATATGTACTTTACATCTGTTATAATTTTTGTTTCAATCATACAACTTTAACTTTTTGAATTGACATTTAGGGTTTTTTGTTGCTCCTTGGGTTGGCGTCTAAGGTTTTGCTATTGGTTTTGAGTTCCTACCACTCCTCCCTCATCATGTTAGGGCTGCTATTTTCTATTGTTGTTATGAGTGAGTTGTGACCTTGCTAAGGTTAGTTGGAATGCTTTGAGTGACGTGAGAGATAGCTGTGATTGTCTTTATCCTGTTAGGGCTACCGTGACCCTTCTTCTCAACCTGTATAGAGCTGCTATAAATTGTTTCAGCATGTACAAGGCTTCCATGACTTGTGTTGACCTTTCTTGAGCTAGGTTGTGACCTTTATGAGCTGTTTGGATAGAGTTGTGACCTCTGTGGGTTTTTTTGATAGAGCTATGACCTTGTTGGGCTGCTAGGACTTAGTTGTAACCTTGTTGACCTTCTTGGACTGGATATGATTTTGTTGGTGCCTATTGTGACCTTTATTGAGCCTTCTAGGGCTGCCTTGGTCCTTGTTTAGCCTGCTATATTAGGCCAATCCTGTCTAGAGGTTGCCTTTATGTGTTGCCACGGTTTGAGGGTGCTTGTGTATGAATTGAGGTTGAATCTACTCATTTGAAAGGTGTTGTTATGTGTTGATATATGACTGTCCTAAAAGACTGTCAATTATTGCAACAAGGGTTTAAAAGTTAATCCTCAATTCTTGGATTGTTTTGGTTAACACTTCAAGGTCTGTATTTGTCTAACTTTGCCCTAAGCTACCTATTTTTTTTCCGAGTATGTCCATTGTTCCTTAGCGACTTGTCTTCAAACAACAAGGTCTGATCTGAAAAGATATTTGAGTATAAGGAAGGTCCAAATGAGACTCACTTTTTTTTCGTTAATATTAATGTACTTCCGTTCATGATGATGTTAAGTACTATTTTATTATGCAGTGTACATCTATTTTAATTTTTGTTTCAATTATACAACTTTAACACAAGGACCTTTTGGGAGTGTTAAAGTTGAAAGGGATGAAAATTATGTTTATTTATTTATTATCTAGATCTTTGTCACTGATGTACTTCTACTTCTGGGTACTTGATTTGTATTATTGCACAAGTTAGTTAAAATTTTTGAAAGATCCCGAAACTTTAACATTTGGCACCATGACATCGTCCAGATTGATTTCATTTCACATCTCCAATTCAAATTTTAACGAAATAGAAATGGTGTAGAAATTGCAAAGGCAAAAATTTCAAGAATTTCAAGTAATGGAAATCGGACTTATGTACTTTTAGCACCCCCAAAAAGTCGTGTGGTTACAGGTCAATTCTTCGACCGTACGTCTACTAGTTATACTAGTAGTCCCTTGCCCAGTTCACATGAATTGCAAAATAATCTATTGGACTCCTCCATGGACTATTTCAAAGAAATGGAGGGAGAGGGTCGTCCACCCGATTGTATTTGAAAGGGAAAATCCAAATAAGGGTGCAAGAGTTGGAGGTTGACAAGTTATTGAATGCCGACGTGATGGCGTATTGAATACCTTGTCGAAAAAGGGCCATGTTGTTGGCCCTTTAGCCAAAGCCTTTATTTTACTACCTAAATTTAGAAATGAAAATTGTGAGATACATATGACAAGTACAACAAATAATTATCTTATGCGATAAATATTAAAATGAAATATTGTTGGTTTTGGTATTTTGCAACACATCCAACTTGCGTTAGTTATAAGATGATGTAGGCATTCTTATAATCTAGCTATTCTTGGCTATTTGTTGTGCCTCTTCATTCCTATCAAGGAGACCCTTTCATGTATCACAACATTCATTGAGATTAATATAGTTTCTCTTTTCTTTTAGAATGAATGAGGAGATCTAGGTTGATCCCAAATCTTTACATGGTATCAGAGTAGGCGCTTACCGCCTTGCTTGTTTTTTGAGCAAGTGTAGACTTGTCCTCTTTTTTTTCCTCAGCAAGTTATTCATCACTGTTTTTTTTCATGCAGTTCACAACCCCAAAAGATGGAGGGCTTTCCACGTCCATTGTAATAATTTTCAAGGGGGTACCCGTAGGGGCCTCACCTTGTCAGCTCCAAGTTTAGGAGTCTAATCTTGAAGGACCCCCAGAATTGAACCTCTCACCTCGACTACTTTGGTTTTGGACTAGGAAAGCACCAACCAATTGAGCTAACCCTTCGGGCTTAGCTATTCATCACTGTTTGCTCAGCTATGCATTTTTTTATGTTTTGGTCCGTGGCTCTTGTTGCCTTGTAGGAGATCACCCCTATTTTTATCTAGTTTTGGCTACAATTTTTAAACGTGTTCTGCATAGTGCGCCTCGAATGATGGGGATTTATCCATCTCAACACCCATAATTTTTTGTTGGAAGAATAATTGGGTGCAGTCTGTCTCCGCACTTAGATTAGATCTTTGGTTTGTGGCCCTTTGTCTCAAATTTGGGCAGCTGTTTCTTTACTCTTGCCTCTGTTATTTATGTGGAGGTAATCAATTTGCATTTGTTGGTTTCGATCTGACTATCCAGTGCAAGGAAAAATAATTCCTTGAGACAACGATCTACAACTATCACTACACAGATATGGGCGTGTCTGCATAATAGCTTTGTATGTAGGAATCCAACCCCATACTTGGAGTCTCATAGGTCGACTCTTTGTGGATTTGGCTCTCAACACAAATTTACAGTTGTTCTTCAAGGTGGTGGAGTGTGCTCCAGTTTACTCTCTTCAGTGGTATGCAAAAACAACGTATAACATGGGTTGTTCTTGGGCCGTCATTTTTAGATCTGTGTTTTTTGATCTAGAGATATGAGGCATTGTTGGAGGTGGACCGAGTGGTGGCGTTGGTAATCTTTTGTCCTTTATCTGTGCACTCGTCGATTGCTATCACATTCACATGTTGGAAGCCCTTCTGGATTTAATCGTAGTTTGGGACATGTGGATGAGGAACCCCTTAGTGGCCTCCTTGCATACACTGGAGATCCTTGGTTCCTTGGCTCCAATCACTCCTTTATTTCACGATCTTGTAGGGTTGTGTTTGTTTCAGGTTCGTGGTTTCTTTTTTTGTCCAGGCTATGGTGCTTTGGTTTCAAATGATGGCTTTAGCCTAGGTCTCGTCGTACGCATGGGTCATTTTTTTGGATTATGCTGTTTGCTTTGTATTTGCATACTTTCTTTGAGATCGACGTGGGGGATTGAGGTTCCACATGCTTTTAATTGGTGGCTCAATAGACTCTGCTTTCTCGAACACTGATTATGTGGGTATGCTCTTTGAAATGCGGAGCCGAGATGTATTTGGGATAGATAGGAGTCCCCATGCTTCTGGCTATGTTTAATGGTATATGATCTGGGTAACAGTGGTACAGATCGTGGCTTGTTTCATTATTATGGATCCATGCCCATTCGTGAAGGTTTTGGTGAGAAGCTATGGTCGAGTTGGTATATGGATTCTTTTGAAATACGTGTTCCTACATGTCGTTCCTTTAAGTGAGCAGGTCTTTTCTTCGTTGGATTGGGTCAATGTTTAGATAGATCATTATACTACATATCAAAGTTGCCAATATCACAACTTGACAATTATACTACATATGTCTGGTTGTAGTGGAGTTGGTGTATGGCTTGTGAGTTTAGCATGCAAAAGAGTTTGCTATTTTGGATGTATTTTGGTAGATTGTTTATTACGTCAATTTGTTGTGATTTAGAGGTTATTGACAATTTCCTTTTGTCATGCCATTGCCACTTCCAGTCTCCATATAATTTGAGGTGTTTCGAAGAGCATTTTGCTCTCTTTCCAATGAGTGGTTGCATGCCACCCTAATTTGCCTCTTTTAGATCTTGTTTTTCCTTATCATGATCTCAATGAAATTCTATTGATTTCTCTACTGTAAATGGGTACCTAACATGGCTTTGTTTGTCGGACCCATATCGATGATTGTTGTCCATGATGACTATTTATGGTACATCTCGTTTTGCACATTTGAGTGGTGGATTATGTGTCACTCGTGTAGATAGTCTTAGGATGGTAACCATGCATTTGTCCCTTTGTACTACCTCGTTTTGCGATGTCTTGGAGCTTGTCACTTTGGAGTGTTTCTTTCTTAGTTTGTTTTGCATCTTTGTCACCTTTAGCTCACACTCCATACTTTTGCCATCAATTTTGATATCCATTGTCATCATCTTGTCCACTCAATTCAACATTGTGGGGGGATGGTATGGAATGCTTCTCGGGTGATTTTTTATTCACCATGTTTGAATGAGATCATGAGTCTTTAGAGTGAACCTTGTACACACCGTCGATTCATATATTGACTCGTTGGTTGCAGTGGCTAGTGACCCATGCACTGTGGTGAGATGGATTGACGTCCATAGGGACACTTGGTATATGATGTTTTCTCGATTGTAAATGAGTACCTAATCATGGCCTTTGTGCTGGAATTCAACTCTTGAGGATCAATTTATTTTGGGTGTGTGCATTTAACTCATTGCCTCAAGAGTTCGGAATGTGCATTGGTGATTAATCTCTTTTGGAGAGGATTTTTTATCCTAAAGGTTTTTCTCATTTTCTTTGCTTATAAGAGTTCGTACATGGGTGCCTTATCACGCATCGTTGTCAGGACCCATCTTTGTTTTATTTTTGTTTCCTCCCTAATTTTTGCTTATAAGGAGTGTTGGTATTGGTATTTTTCAACGCATCTAGCTTGCATTAGTTATAAGATGATGTAAGCATTCTTATCATCTAGCTATTCTTAGGTATTTATTGGGCTCCTCATTCTTATAAAGGAGACCCTTTTATGTATCACATCATTCATTGAGATTAATAAAGTTTATCATGTATCACATCATTCATTAAGATTAATAAAATTTATGTTTTCTTTTAGAATTATGATCATTCATAGTCCAGGATCTTTACAAATACAAGTAACAATATGCACATAAGAATATCTAAGCTAATGGTGGAAACAGATGTAAAATGAAAAATATAAAAATTTTAGATTTTTTAATCTTTTTTTAATGTAAGTTAAACAATTAAGAATGACTCTTTTTACATAAAAAAAACAAAATTTTATAAAATGAAAAAACAAAAATCCAATAAGCTAATTGTGAAAACAAATATTAAAATTTCAGATTTTTCAATGTTTTATTTTTAATATAAGTTAAACAATTAAAAATGACTCTTTTTATATGAGAAAACAAAATTTTATAAAATGAAAAAAACAAAAATCCAATTTCATTGGAAATTATTTTATAAAAGAAACAAAAATCATTGTAACATGATTGAGAGGGAAAAATCTAATACATTAGAAAAATAAAAAGAAAAAAAAATTATTTTTATGTCAAGATAAGGGAATGTGAATAGGTAAACATATACATATTCCAAACTTTCATTCAACTAGAAATAATGCTTAATTTTAGAGTTTTCAATGTTTTTTTTTAATGTAAGCTAAACAATTAAAAATGACTCTTTTTATATGAGAACAAAATTTTATAAAATGAAAAAAACAAAAATCCAATTTCATTAGAAATCATTTTATAAAAGAAACAAAAATCATTGTAACATGATTGAGAGGGAAAAATGTAATACATTAGAAAAATAAAAAGAAAAAAAAATGATTTTTATGTCAAGATAAGGGAATGTGAATAGGTAAACATATACATATTCCAAACTTTCATTCAATTAGAAATAATGCTCGATGTCTAAGGCTATTCCTCTTACTTATGCATATGCTTGTGTTCAACTAGACATATCGATATGGGTATAGACTCATCTTACTTGATTTTGAGCATGGAAATACTCATTGAATTAGAAATAACATTTTTTACTTAAATATATATATCATCTTTACTTAAATAAAAATAGACCTATATACACACTAAGCCTATATGCTAGGAATGGTACTCTATGTCATTTGACATGTTTGGAAGAAAAAAATTGGGGCATTACTATTTGTTGAATCATTGAAAGGTGACAAAAGTCAACATGAAACTTACATAAATGATTAAATTAACCCACCTGTTTAATAGAAAAGGACATAAGATGTCAAAGTGTAAGACAAATATATCCACGGAAATTGAAAAATGGAACCTGTGAAGATGGAAAAACCATATATATGTATCATCTATGAAATTATAAAAAATTAAATTAAAAATGATATCACTATTATCATGGGATGCAAATAGGCATAAGCAAAGGTAAAGGCATTTATGTGGAAACTAGAAAATAGCTAAAAACTTGTAGTTTATTTCCGAGGAAATTGAGGCATAAGAACATGGTGAAGACAATTATTGTTGGAATGCTTTAAGGAATATGGTGAAGAAAATTAGTGTGGGGAGGCTTCAATTTTTTTTATAAAAGATGAAGTAATACACTATCCATGCAAGTTATAAAAGATCCGATTGCAAAGTATGTTTATTCATACTAATGAATTTCAACATAAGGAATAGATTGAGGTATTTGATAACCAAAAGGGTATATGGGAATGCATAAGGTTTAGAGATTGGAATTATAGAAAAAAATATGCAACTTAAAACTAAGTAGTTTTTCCATACATATTTTCTCAATTAATCTAGAATTGCATAATAAACTAAGGAAACTACAAGGGAAACACCTCATAGCGAAGGTTTTTAGTGTTATAAGATTGGTAAAAATTATTCAAAAACCCTGCGGCTGCAACCTTTGTTATAGGTAGCATAGGTTTTAATGGATATTTAATTGAATTATAATTTTTTTGGTGATCAAAAGTTATAGCAGATTTTTTATTTTTTAGTGCTCTACATTATGTATTGCACATCGATGTGTACGTTAATTATATGGGAACAAGTGCATATCAATACAACAATAAGCATAGGGGAACATTCTCTATTGTCTATGCACCGGTGCATACATTTTTGCTATAGGAACTGGTGCATATAACGTGTAAAAGAGAACTGATGCACATTTTGTGAAATAAGAGAACCTGAGCTTATTTCATATTATACATGCACTAGTGTATATAAAAAGGAATAAAGAAAGCCAATGCGTAATTAGTATTATAAACACACCGGTGCACATTTTGTATTATAAGAAAACCAGTGCGTATATTATAAAAAAGAAAACCGATGTGTATATTTCATAAAAGAGCACTAGTGGATAAAAAAATTGTGCAAGCATTAGTTCATGGAAAAATATAAAATGCACCACTTAGTTGAAATAAATAGAATGCACATGGTCCAGTGGTGAATTTTTCCACATTGTGGATATGCAAATGTTGTTTCTTGTTTTTTTATTTTTGCAAATTTTCAATTATTCATTAGAAAATCAAATATTTTTTATAATAATATTTATTTTTATATTTTCTTTATTGTGATTAGATATACCATAGGTGATTTCATTGTAACCATGTAAATCATTCATATATGTAAATTTGAATTAATCCTCTAAAAATCAAATGTTTGTTTATAAAATATTTATTTTTATATATTAATTAATATATAGATAAACAAATTAATTACACATTTGTTCATTCTCACAATGTAAACCATTCATATATTTAATCAATAATGTAACATTTTGCTACATAACATAATGCAGTCGAATATGAAACCTGTTTTATTATATAAGGATAGGAAACCAAAAAATGAGACAACATAAAGGTTCACGATAATCAAATGTGATGTAGACATTGTTACAATTATTGATAACTTGTCTTCATCCAATTGGGGTGATATGTGCACATTAAACAAAATGCTTGGTTTTCACATAGAGGAATTCCAAAATATGCAACTTACATGAATAACATTCAATTGTATTCTCAACATTAATTGCTTAAATTATTGTTGTCACTTGAGTTGCTTGCATGCCTCATTTCTTCATGACTTTCGGGGGATTTTTTACTTGGGTTAACTGAAATTTTTTGTTGATCGACTTCATTTCGTTCCACATTTTCATGTTCCATCTACAAGCATAAAAATAAATGTAATGAGTATATCTAAATTTATAGATAATATAATATACATTACTACGTAAATGAAAAAGTGTACTAATGCAATGAGTGATTCATATACTTCACACATTTCTTCAAAACCATTTCTCTTGTCGTTTGTCAATAAATCCTTGGTTGGCTTCATTCCATACTTTGTTTATTTTGACTTTCTATGTCATGACAAAGCATAGATATAATTAAAGGTTTCTTATTGTTCTACTAATTATAAAATAATGGACATAAAACAACATAACAACTTAAAAATTGTCTAATTAACCCTTGATACCCCAACACATACTCAAAATCCATATTTAATCTAATGTTAATCAAATGATGGGATGACTCTTCTATATATGTTAGCACTTATTAGAAAACATCCATGTATGATTGCAAATTAATTAAAATATAAACATCACAATTGTTGGATTGTTGCGCTAACAATTCCATAAATCCACGTAGAGGTAGATCTTTGTCTGCAATTTTCATATTTGTATGTCTAAACATTAACTAGAACTACCAAAAACTCATAACAATGAACAATAAACTACACAACAACAACAATGAACATAAATAACAACAATTGATCCATATCTTTATTCACATGAAAGCATGGACATAAAATCCATCCTCGTCATAAACACAAGGAGACGTACTGCTGCAAACCCTAGCCTCTCAAACCCTTGAGTCAAGCTCAATACAAATTGCTGATATTTCACTACATTCATTCTATATCTTTCTCTCTTGCCAAGGCATCATTATATAGGCTCACGAATCCTAAACCTTAAGAAGGTGAGTCATACATTTAATTTCATTTCATTAAAAACACCTTATACAAAACATATTCCCCTTTACATTTTATGCATAATTGGGCACCAATAAGCCCCCAAGATAAAATTAGTGTCTCGTCCTTGAGACAAGTATAACTGGGAAATCCACAAATAGTGAACTCTATAACCCAACTTTATTTCACAGTTGTACTCGATCTTCTGTCTATATGATACTATGAAGATATGATACTACTCCTCCTGCTAGACGCTTCCTCTTAGCGCCTCTCTAGGTGCACCCTCATGGCACCGCGATGTAGCATCATCCCCATCTCTGTATGATGTTATCTTTGGGTAGATTTGAGCGGTGAATGCTATAATTCTACTCTAAATATCGTGTTCCTATGGCCATCAGTCAATCTTATCGGAATACCGAGGATCCCTCCAAGGTAATCGCCAAGTCAAATAGGAGCTAATGTTGAATACAGGTTCCTGCAACGCACTCTAATCATATGCAGACCGACAACATCTTTCTTCTTCTATATTCAATTATATGTCATCTCAGCTTGAAAAACTTCTCTATGCAAGGGTTGCAATCTATTATAAAATTGTCTAAACATGTATCTCAACATTTCTCACAATAGGGGTGAAATTTTTGCCTGAAAACTTTTATGAAATGGGATATACTTCTATAGTTTTTGTGCGAAACATAAATCAGGAATTGACTCAATGTTCTTTACCACACAACCATGCATGGATGGAACTAACCAGACTTGGATAAAAGTGACCCATGGATACTACAACTTAATTATCATTCATGTGTTCGGTAAAGCTATAACTCAAAAAATATGGCATAGTTTTTTCGTGCAAGGCTGCAGCTCAAAGCAAAACTCAACTACACATAACAGAGAAAAACATATATAGAATAATAGGTATCCAACTACTGCGCACTTCCATGTTCACTATGCACTATAACACTTCTTCAAATTGACTGTGTTGTGCTTTGAATGGTTGCGTTGAAAAACCTTGCATAACCCTGTGCAAGAAAACTTCGCACAGAAAAACTCTAACCAGCGCAAAAGAGAAATTCGGGCATCGTAGCTGATAACTTCGTGCACAACGTTGAAAAACTTTGCATAGCATGCCAGACAGCTTCACGCAACTCACGGAACAACTTCACAGGACAACTTTGCGCTGCACACAGAACAACTTTGTGCCAGACAACTTTGTGTAGCATGCTGAATAACTCTGCGCCAAACAACTTAGCGCAACACACTGAACAACTTTGCTTCAGACAACTTTTCCTTTGCATACTGAAAGGTGTTCGCACACGTACAAATTGTCACATAGTAAGATGAATACTTTGCTATGTGACCAACATTTCATAACCAATGTTTCGCCACAATTTCATGGGAAAAAGCAAAAAAAAAACATGGAACCCCGTATAGCTCGACTGAGAGTTCGAAGATGATCGGAACAATTCTTTGACTTAGAAAGATATGCATAACCAGTTTTCTTGCGTTGCCTCCACATAGATCTATGGAAAAAATAAATTTGACCCTTGAACTTCCCTTGATGTTGTTGCCACCCAATCCAAGGGAGCAAAAACCCAACATAATTTCCTAGCACGACTGGGGTACCATTTGTTGTATTGTTGCGCCAATAGTTCCATAAATCTACGTGGAGGTAGATACCTATCTGCAATTTTCATATCTACATGTATAAGCATTAACCAGAGCTGCAAAAAAGTCATAACAATAAACAATAAATTACATAACAACTATGCACATAAATAACAACAAATGATCCATATCTTTATTCACATGAAAACACAGTTACACAAAAGCCATTCCTTCCATAAAGACAAAAAGGTGCACTGCTGCAAACCCTCGCCTATCAAACCCTTGAGTCAAGCTCAATATAAATTGTTGATATTTCACTACATTCACTCTATATTTTTCTCTCTTCCCAATGCATCATTATATAGGATTATGAATCCTAAATTTTACATTTAATTAAAAACCCCTTATACAAAATATATTCCCCCTTTACATTATTATGCATAATTGGGCACCAACAACAATAAATATGAAATTTGAAGGAAACCACAAGTACTCATAAACTTTGTGATCAACCATTTTCTGCCAGGTTGTCCCACTTATGCGTTGAATGGGTGCCATTTTCTTTTCTTTTCTACAACACCAAAACAATTGAAAAATAGTATTATGATGTGATAATTAAACACTTTGCACATTAAAAATAAAGAATTATTACATATGTTTGACGTTATTGTTGGGATGGCTCCCCTATGATGTGGTTATGTTCATTTTTTTACCATTTCACGATACACCTGATTAATATTTATATGAAAATAAGCATAGCAAAAATATTAACAAAGTATTTTCTTGGAATAGTATATACATATTGTAAAATAACAATTTTAACAATAATACCTTCTAAATGACTCCTTTTTGTTATTGTATGTTTTTTCCATTTCAAGTTTCACAAGTCTCATTGCCCAATATTTTGGAAATGCTTCCTCTAGTTTATTTATAACTTGATTCTTAGAGTCATTGGATTGAATTTTGTACTGTAACTCAAAAGAACCGTTATGTTATTTACACTATATATATCATAGTTTTATAAAACATTTCCCCTCTCTCGTTAATTTGCAACACCACTACAGTTGAACTGATGGCAAATTTATCATCATTTACATTCTTCTTAATTTTTATCTTCTTAGGGTTCTTGGGATTCTTATTTATAATGATAGGAGGGAGCGAATCAGTATCACATCAGTATAAAGTGCAAATTACATGATTTTCACTCTAACCAATTATACTTCAAATCTTTTTCTGTCTGAACAGTAAAAGACACCAATGCACAAAGAATCTGTAAATAGATAAGAGACATCAATCTCCAAATGTGAGCACCAACTCACTCTAGACACCAATCCCAAATGCAAGCACCCACTTGCTGATTACAGACACCAATCTGTAAAGAATCCAATCATTTGTGGAATCACCAACTTGCTGACTTCGGCTACCGATCTAAGTGGATATCATTCCTTTTGTGCAAGCACCAACTTGCAGTGTTTAGGAACCAACCTGAATGAATATTGCAATATCCTCTTCTTGTTCTTCAACAACAACTGAAAGGAACCTCCAACTCCATGTTATGTATTCTCCAACACCAACTAGAAGAAAGTTACAACTTCTTATCCTTGCCCCTTGTTGATACCCTGAAATAAAGATATCCTGTAATAAAATTGTGACTTATGTGATTTGTGATCCGTGTCTTCTGTAACTTATTTGATCTGCGTCTTTTGTGACTTCTGTGATTTTTCTTTTGTGATTTCTGCAAACTCTATGACCTCCGCCTTTTGTGATTTTTGTGATGTTCGATATGTGTCTTCTGCAACTTTTGTGATCTACATCTTCTACAATCAACAATATCAACCCTTTGCAGCTTTTGCAATCTATGATATGTTTCTTCTGATTTCAGCTTAACCTGCTTTCATTGTATATCTCTTTCACACATCTGAGTGTTGGGTATCTCTCTAAATTGTGCACTGCATGTTTCTCTTCTTCATGATTTTACACATTCGTCTCTCTATTGTAAATACTTCTTTAGAATCAATGAGTCATTGATACCCTAAGAATTCAAAGCTTACCAAATCAAAATATCACCTCTTCTTCATCTTCAAGCTTACTTCAACATCTCCATCTCTTGCTTATTTATACTATTTTTCTCAAGAGATGTGTCCACAAGTTGGGGTTCCTTTGAATTGGTAAAACCTATTCTTCTTTACTTATTGGGAAATCTAACCACCTCATTATATCTTTTGTTGGCGTATATCTTTTGATAATTAAGGATTATGGGATTTTGCACACTTGAGTCCCATGACTTGGTGGTATTTGTGCATATGGGTTCCATGTCTTGTTGGGATTCGTGCACTTCCAAAACTTGCACATTTATTCTCTATCTACTTCTTCAATTTGTCTTCACTTATATAGAGAGCCATTACGTAACGGATCTTACTTGTTGTTAAGACTTGCATACATTTTTATATTTTTCTTCAAATTGGCTTCAAGTCTTCATGTTTTTTGCTTGACATCAACATACTTCATGTTCGACATCAACATCCATCTTGTTTGTTTGACATCAATGGAAATACCAAATTTCAACAAGGGCATCATTCGGTTATTTCCTCGTTGTCTGCCCCTGCACAACATTCAATAAATTCGAAATCCAAAGTTTGAAACATGTTAGAAATTGTTGTTGAGACACATTGTTAGTAAGAAGAATAAAAACCTCATGCTTATCACCTTTTGATCCACCTAATTCCTCTATTTGCAATATTTTCTTCAAGCTTTTAGACTCTTCTTCACTTCGACTATGAATAATCTTATAGAGTTTCCTTAAGTTTTTGTTTTGCATGACAAACATAAACCAATACACATCGTTAAACATACATATAGTTCAAATATATTACTTTTATATTATAATTACACAAAAATGCCATGTTTTATGTTTGGGATCTGTTTCCCTCATTCTCTTTGCTATGATTTTTATTCCATGATATTTTATCAGCCATCATTTATCAATAAATCCCCTGCATAATGAAATACATAATTATGAAATAAATTTTAGACAATAAGTAAAGAATTTCAAGTTAAATGTATTATGGCCAATCGATGTGTACAATACATAAAATCAACATCGATGTTCCTTACATGAATATTGCATCAGTGCACATATTTTATATAGTGCAAACCGCAAACCACACAAGTATTTTTTTCCATGATGACAAATTAGAGTTCAATCACATCATGGTCCTAGTCCAACAATGCCCAAAGCCCCTTATATTAATATACACAAACAAGAAGTTTACATTATGTTATGTACACAAATATCTAAGTAATAATAAATAAACAAGATAATGGGTGTCCCATGAACATGGGTAAGACTTTTTGGCAAGATGAAAACATGGATTGCTCGAAACACAAGCTCAATCAAGGGTTATTTAAGCCCTCGATCAAGATTTTTCCAATAGCTCAATTGAGGGTGTAAGTAACCATCGATCGAGCTTTGGAGCTTAATAAAAGGTTAGTGAAACCGTAAATTGAACTATTTAATCATAAAATAATTTAAATTGTAGATGAAAAAAATAGAGCTAATAGTTCAATTTAGCTATTAACTCGATCGAATTATTTCAAGGAATAGTTCTTTTTACATAGAAAGTAACTTACCATAAAAAATGAAACAAAAATATTATTACTTACTTGCTAATCATTTACCTAATGGAAACTTAAGGATAAAAAATTATTTGTCATGGGTTACGAAAACCATGAGCCATAAATCATAACAACAAATATGTTTCATGCGAATTAAGTTAATAATTATTTATCATCTCCACAAAAAAAATATATACTATAACATATAAAAAATAAAAGTTATTATTTTAATCTTTTGTAACTTATTAGCTCGATAAATAATTATTTGGTATCCATAAGTTTCCATTATAAGGTAAGTTATTAGCATGTAAGTAATAATATTTTTGTTTCGTTTTTTTTGGTAAGTTAATTTATATGCAAAAAAATAACTATTGGACTAAATAGTTGATTGAGATAATAGATAGATTGAGCTATTTGATCCTATTAAATAGCCAGATTGAGCTTTTAGATTAATTATAGTTAAACCCTCGATCAAGATATTTTAAAGGCCTCGATCGATGGTTTTTAAGATCTTGATTGGAGGTTTTTAAGACCTTGATTGAGGTAATAGCTCGATCAAGGGCTCTAAAAACAGGCCCTTAGCCTACTTTTTATATATATTTAATTTTATTGGCCTCTTTTCCAGACATAAACCCTATCGTGGGATGTACCTTATGTGGTGGACTTCATGTTGATGGATTCGTTAACAAATCATCTATCCATCGACATATAATTTACGCCTTTTTGAGTTAATCTCTCTCTCTCTCTCTCTCTCTCTCTCTCTATTATATATTCCTTAGAAAAAAATCACTTTATTCTCACTAAATAAACATGGACTGTCCTTTCGAGGCATACATAAAGATCGTAATGCCAAAAAAAAGTCACATAAGTTTCCACGCGGCATGCACAAAGGTCACCAAGAGGTCATACATATCTTCCATATGAAATGTTTTTTGGAGCGCTATCATAACCTTACATATTGATTTACCAACAGATTATTTTCATAATTTTTTATCTCCATTATCCTTGGAGGGAGCAATAAAGCCTCTTTGGACAGTTTGTTTGCTTCGGCATTCAATTTTCTGTAGATATGTTGGAAAGAAATTGACTCAAAATTTTCCCTTTGGCTTCTTATTTCTCTTAAGAAATGCTGAAGATGTGGTGCATTTATTTGCACTTGTCCATTTTCCCAATCAATAGTCAATTTAGAGTCTCCAAAGAGCTTAAGGTTTCGAACATTCTTTTTCGAAGCTATACGAAGAACTGACCATAAGGCTGATAACTCTGCCTTGTTATTTGTACCCTGTCCTGGAGCAAAAGTAATCTCTGTCTTTGTTGATTCATCCATGAAAAGAATACCTCCTGCTCCTCCTAGGGGAGGATCCCCTTGACTTGCTCCGTCAAAGAAGGCCCATGGAGTATTTTTTTTCTATGTTCGACGGTTTGAGCACTCTTCTTGGTTTTTGTTTTGATACCGTTTGATGTTCCATTGCCTTCTGCAAAAGCACGTTAATTGTTATTTCTGGGGAAGTCAAAATGTTTTTGAAAATTTCTCTATTCCTTGTTTCCCATATAGTGAAAACAAAAAGGGGCAGGCAATGCTTCATGTTGACATACCCTTTATTTTCTCATCCATTTTTTCACTCTGTGCTCCAGCAATACTTCATCTTCTATGCTTAGGGAGGGATCCATCTTGTTAACAACTTGTTTCCACATTGTTCCTACACAAGCGCAATGGAAAAAAATATGAGAATTTGTTTCATTCTCAGCTTTGCACAAACTGCAATAACCAAGCCCTTCGAATCCCCGCTTGAGAAGTATTTCCCAGGTCAACAGTTTGTTGTATAAATCCAACCAAAGTGTTATAATTGCTTTAAGTGGGGCATTATATTTCCAAATTCTTGACCACTGGCAGTTGTCCATTTCCTGATGCTCTAACTAGAAAGTTGCTTCATAATCATCTTTATAGATATTTTCCCATCTTTGGTATTCCAGGTCCACTTTAATTTGTCTTTTTCCTCGTCTAGGTGAATAAAATTTGCTCTGAGACTTTGGTTAATGTAAGAGTTCCAAACTGGTGCATCAATTTCAGCTAGTTCTAGCCCTTGCGCTGAATTCCAAACCGTGCCTCTCTGATTTCGATCTATGTAAGAGCTTGCATTCACTAATGATGAAATTCCTTTCTCCTTTAGATGTGAAATGAGAGTGACTGGAAACCTGAAATTATCTCCAGAGTCTAGAGGGTCTTGGCCTATTCTAATTCTTCTTCCATCACCTACCTGCCAGGAAACCCAATTTCCGACAAGTGGCAAAGCTTCCACAAATGCCTTCCAACACAATGACTCTCCTTTATGAGTTTTTGTTGGTTGTCGAAACCATTCTTCTATGGATGCATTTGGACAGTATTTTTCTCTCATCGTTCTTCCCTGCAAAGTATCAGGGTTTTCCACTAACCTCCACAGTGATTTAGCTGTCAATGCTTTGTAGAAGAGGTCTGGGTTCTTGATCCCCCATCCACCTCTGGATTTTGGAAGAACTATTTTTTTCCACTCGATCAAAGGAATTCCTTCTTTTTTTGTGCTCATTGTCCATAAAAAGGAAAAACATTTTTTTTATATATATTTGCTAATAATCCCTTTGGAATATATGAAATGGATGCCCAGTATACTGGGATACTTTGTAAAATAGATTTCAACAGTACCAACCTACCACCCCTTGACAGGAATCGATTTATCCACATTGTTATTTTGCTCTCGATCTTTTTGTAGAGCCACATCCAGTCTTGAGTAGAGTATGCATTTGGTTTTAAATGAAAACCTAGGTATTTAAAACCCTCATCTATTGGCAAGATAGAAACTAGAACAAAATATTTTTCCTATGTTATGACCTCCTCATTCATATTGTTGTGCGATAATTTGTATTTTCCAAGTTTATCTCCATACCTGTTTCCAATTGATAGTTTTTAATTACCTTGTTCAGATTCTAGATGTAGGTGAAGGTTCCAACCCCAAACATGAGGACATCATCTACGAATAAGACATGAGTAAGCTCTATTTGGTTGGAAAATTTTATTCCTTTCATCAGTCTTACCTCTCTTTCTTTGTGCAACAGTCTAATTAGAGCTTCTGCTATCAGCAGAAACAAGAAAGGAGATAGAGGACAACATTGTCTCAATCCTCTGGTAGGTCTAAAAAAATTGGAGGGGGGTCCATTTATCAATACTGTAAAAGAAGCAGACTAAATACAGCCCAAAATCCACTCCACCATCTCTACAGGCATTCCTATCTGGATTAATAGCAAATGTATGAAGGTCTAACCTACCCTGTCATAGGCTTTTGATAAGTCTACTTTTAATGCAAAAGCTGACTCTTTTTCCTTATTGATTGAGTGTAAAGATTCCTGGGCTAATGGCACTGCATCATGTATTTGCATGTTAAACATGAAGCCAAATTGTTCCTCTGTTATGAAATGACTCATGATAGGCTTGATGTTGATGTATTTGTAACTTCGGAATGTATTCACTTGTATTATACCCTTACATAGATGTTTATTCCTTCGATTGGGAGAGTCATTAATATAATAAAGTCATGTAAAGTCAATGAGTTTAACCCTCCATTGTAAGTTGGGGCAATAGTCCCCACAATTGAGTGGTATTAGGTTTATTAGACTCTCCTAGTGAGGTCGGCCCTGTAAGAGTAAAATTCAAGTGGAAAGCAAGTATAAATAGAGAGTGAAACTCTCTATTTGAAACACACTCACTCGACTATAGTGCATGAGTGAGAGAGGAGGAGCTTGCACAAGTGAGAGAGAGAACCTTTGTCGGAGATCATCTTTGTGTTTTTGGGTTTTACTTTTGCTATTGGTGCTCATTCTATCTCTAAGGAAGTTGTGGGGTTTTCTCCTTTATGGTTTCCCCGAGGAAAACTCTTTGTGTCTCTTGTCTCTTATGATTATTGTTGTGCATGTTATTCTCTCAGATAAGATCCTAGATCATATTGATTAAATGATAAAAATATAACATGGTATCAGAGCTAACCTGAGAAGAAGACATTGTGCAGCTGCAGAATCTAGGGCTTTTTACTTTTTGGGTCTCTCTCCACAGATCATCAGCAAAAGGAGGCTAGTCTAACTCTCCATTGAAGGGCACATCTTTCTGTCGAAGTAGAATTTGATTTTGGGCATTTTCAGTTTTTTACCTATCACTACTGCGGGAAATAAGGGCTTTTCATATAAGAGGATTTTTTTTGTGATCCCAGCATAGGATTTCTCTCCTCTTCAAAATCGAAATTTAGAGATCAAGATCGAATTTTTTGGTTGGGTAGAACTTTGGGAAAGTCAAACCCTAATTTGAAAACCCTAAAAGACTAAAACTAGTCATTTTGGTGCATTCATTATATATCGATATTGGTGAAGGATTAGGAGCCAAAAATTTTACAGGATGAAGCTAAATATGTTATGAAATCTATGTAAACATTTCAGCCTCTGATTCACTATATTCTAGGAGATACGATTCCTCCAATTTAGGGTTCCAGCCTCTCCCAGGATTCGGCCTTAAACATGTGACCTAGGGAAAATTGCTATATCTCGGGATACGAAGGTCCAAATGAAATTTATAAAAAAATTCTATATAGGTAATGGAATGTAATTTCTGTGGTAAAATTTGCAGACACCGAAGGTGAAACACTGACGCATGGTAGTCCATGCAAGTTCATTATTCTGAACAGTCCTGAAAAAAGTCACCTTGGGAAAACGCACATAAGTCCCAATTGTTGAAACCAATTCTGCTCTAATCTGCGGTTTTAGAAATAGGACAGCCATTGCTACCTAAGTGCAAAGTTTCATACACAAAGGAGAAATTCAGAGATACCGCAGAAACAATATTAGGCATTTCTACATAAGAAATTGGAAAACTAGGGCTTCCTATTCTAGGAGCTTCCCTCCATTGTTTTTAGAAAAGGAGTACATTGGACAACTTGCCTTGAAGAGGACCATATTTCTATCCAATCAGAAGTTTTAAATTCCAAGTTTTTAAAATTAGGGTTTCTCTAACAAACCCTAGAATAGCCCGCTCCGAAACTAGGACGGACACCTCAAATCGTAAGAAAAGTCTAGGAGCCAAAGGGAGACGAGGCTAAGGATAGATCCAAGAGAATAATTATAGATTCTATTAAATATCATCTCATCCCGTGTGTGTCATCCTTGAAGACACCAAAAGGAAGTGTTTGTTTCTATGACGAAGCAATCGAAGAAGAACAACATATTGTTAAAACCACCTTGAATGTCCTCCCAGGATCATGGGATTCATTCATTCAAGGAATGTGTGCCAGAAGGAAGTGATTACCTTCAGCAGAATCTAAGAAGAGTGCACACAAGAAGAAGCTCGACTCATAATAACAGAAGACAAGATGGGAGCAACTAAATATCAATCTCTCACGATTCAAAGAAGATCTCGCAAGCAATGAGGAATATGAAGGACTCATTTCTTGAAGAACCTCTTATCCATATTAGCATTTGGATAAGAAATGATGATGTCATGAATGAAGCATATGATAAAGCTGAAGGCGTAAGAAGGAATCTACCCACGAAACAAATAAATATAAGTATTTGAATTGTATTTTCCTATATATCTAGTTGTTTATATGACATTGTTTAGTTGTGAAATGTATTATGCATGATAGAATGTCTGCATTAATGAACAATATACTTCTAATATGCATGAGATGGGTAAGTATCCCATGGTGCTATACAACGCTCCATTGCTACTTATCTAGAATGAAACCTCTTTGCTGACATATTGGATTAGTGCACAGTCTCAATGATGTCATGGTAGAGATGGAAGGCATCTAGAAAGTTTTTGTGAGATATGGATGAATGTTGTATTGGCTAAAATAGTTGCATGATTATATCTTTATGCATAAGAATTTGCCATTATGAATATGCCTTATGAAATGTTTCTAACCATACAACTAAAGCATTTGACTTGTAGAAAAGATCGTGTACAATCGCCTACAAGAAAAGAAGGATGAGACTTGTTTCGAAGAACAAGTGACGATAGTTCAAGATTCACTCCAATAAGCATACATGAAGATGAACCAAGAAGATTTCATAGCGAAAGAAAGAGCTTCAGAAGAATATAAAGAGAACGGTAGATGAAGAATAATCCAAGATGAATAATATTATGAGGAGACTTCCAAACAAAGCAAGAGGAATCAGACACAATGCAGTTATGTGACACTGTTGAGCGACATCATTGATGCAGAGCCTTCCAACTGTGAAGAAGTAGCTAAGAAGAAAGGGAAGGAGAACACTGGTTCAAGAAGAATGATGTCTAGGATGCGGTATCAAGACCTGAAGGGAAGTGAGCAGTGTCTTGCATATGGATCTACAAGATCCAGCATGCAGTAGATGGAAACATCGTGGGATACAAGGAAAGATTAGTAGCAGAGGAAGCTACTTGTCACTCCAGTACGTAATGTTTCAATACATAGATTACAAAAGGCGGAGGGAGAATGATGCTTCGCTTCAGAGGGAGTGACTGCAGAATATCTCGAGGTTCGACATGGTACGATAGGATGGATAGATTACCAATGTCTCTAGGATTTACTAAGAGTATATCAAATTCCAACCTTTTTTCAAGGTTGAATGCGAAAGACCAGTATGCTCCTATTATATGTCGATGACCTGTTCCTGACAGGAAAATAGGAACTCATTATATGCAAGAAGGAGACTTGATGTCGAGTTCGAGATGAAGGACTTGGGTATGATGCACTACTTTCTAGGCATGGAGGTGTGGCAGAGTGTGGATGGAATCTCCCTTGGACAAGGGAAGTATGCACTGGAGATCCTAAAGAGGTTCGGGATGATGGAATGCAAGGCCATGGCCGCACCTATGGGATCGAACCTGAAGATATTGAGTGATGCTTCGTCAGAGTCGGTTGATTCCACGATGTATCATCAGATGATTGGGTCCTTTATGTACCTGATGAATACAAGACTAGATATTTGCTTTGTTGTGAACACATTGAGTCAGTTCCTGACAGATCCGAGACATGTTCACCTGATGGTTACAAAGCATGTAGTGAGGTACCTTAAGGGTACAGTTGAGTATGGGATCAAGTATGATACGAATCAGAAGACTAACCTTCATGGTTATGTTCATTCAGATTGGTAGCGCCGCTAAGAAGAAGAGCACCTTGGGTTTGCTTCTTCAGTTTGAGATCCAATATGGGCTACTGGTTTGGAAGGATGGAGTCCTGCATGGCGCTGAGTACAGCTGAGGAAAAATTTGTTGCCACTTGCTCGACTATTTGGGAGGTAGTATGTTTCTTTTGAAAGCTACTATTTGATTTGATTGATATGACTTGGATTTTTGTATGATGTAGAGAGGAGAAGTGAAGCTCCAGTTTGTGATCCAGATCAAGATCTCTTGAAAGAGGGAGTTATAGCATAGCCAGTGAGACAGGTTGTCTAAGTATAAAATACTTGTGAAGATCGTAGGTTGCTCAGACGTAATCAGTCCTGTAGGTTTTCCTTGGATGTAATCAGTACTGGCGAAGCTCGTAGATTATCCTTGGATTTAATCAACCCTAATGTGATTCTATGCTAGAAATGGCCAGAGTGAAGTTTGATTACTTTAGGGAGAATCTTGGTGTTCTCCAGATCGAGGTTCCTTCCAAGGGGAAGTGATGAGTCCGTGAGCCTTTCTGACATGGTGGTAAGTGAGGCCTCCCATGGTCAGTTGTAAGTGCATATCCTTTCTGACATGGTGGTAGGATGGGCCTCCCATGGTCAAAT
The DNA here is from genome assembly GCA_001517045.1 of Pseudotsuga menziesii. NCBI lineage: Eukaryota > Viridiplantae > Streptophyta > Pinopsida > Pinales > Pinaceae > Pseudotsuga > Pseudotsuga menziesii. Next base: position 359,187 of record LPNX010750662.1, read on the forward strand.
GTAAGTGCATAGCCTTTCTGAGATGGTGGCAGTTTGGGCCTCCCATGGTCAGATGTAATTGCAGATCTTTTCTCACATGGTGGTAGGATGGGCCTCCCATGGTCTTATGTAAGTGTTGGGCCTTTCTGACATGGTGGTAGGCAGGGACTCCCATGGTCAGATGTAAGTGCAGAGCCTTTCTAACATGGTGGTAGGCTGGGCCTCCCATGGTCATATGTAAGTACTGAGCCTTTTCGACATGGTGGCAGGTTGGGCCTCCCATGGTCGGATGTAACTGCTGAGCCTTTTCAACATGGTGGCAGGTTGGGCCTCCCATGGTCGGATGTAAGTGTTGAGACCTACATCCAGCATGAAAAAGGGCTATCTATGTAGAAAAATACCTTGTAGAGGGCAAGGCCTACATCCATCATGAAAAAGGGCTGGCTCTGTAGAGAAAGACCTTGCAGAGGCAAAGGCCTACATCCAACATGAAAAAGGGCTGGCTCTGTAGAACTACATCCAGCATGAAAAAGGGATGGATCTATATAGGAAGACCTTGCATAGGGAAAGGCCTACATCCAGCATGAAAAAGGGTTGGCTCTGTAGAACTACATCCATCATGAAAAAGAGTTGGCTCTGTAGATGGAGAACTACATTCAACATGAAAAAGGGCTAGCACTGTAGACTTACATCCAACGTGAAAAAGGGATGGCTCTATCAATGAATACCTGCATGAAGGCTAGGCCTACATCCAGCATGAAAAAGGTTTGGATCTGTAGAACTTCCTATGATGAGTAGATTTGATAGATAGCACCATTTGGTCGAGATAGCGGCAGGAGCTTTGATGATGATCCGGTGATAAAGACTTGTGCTGATGAACTGTGTCAAGAGAATACCTTCCTAGTTAAGAGGGATTCTTGATGTATTTGTAACTTTGGAATGTATTCACTTGTATATTTCGTATTGTATTGTACCCCGATGGAGATGTTCATTCCTCTGATTGGGAGACTCATTAATATAATAAAGTCATGTAAAGTCATTAAGGTTAACCCTCCATTGTAAGTTGGGGAAATAGTCCCCACAGTTGAGTGGTATTAGGGTTATTAGACTCTCCTACTGAGGTCGGCCCTATAAGAGTAAAATTCAAGTGGAAAACAAGTATAAATAGAGAGTGACACTCTCTATTTGAAACACACTCACTCAACTGTAGAGCATGAGTGAGAGAGGAGGATCCCGCACAAGTGAGAGAGAGCAGATGTCGGAGATCATCTTTATGTTTTTGGATTTTACTTTTTCTATTGGTGCTCATTCTATCTTTGAGGAAGTTGAGGGGTTTTCTCCTTTATGGTTTCCCCAAGGAAAATTGTTTGTGTCTCTTGTCTCTTGTGATTATTGATGTTCATGTTATTCTCTCGGATAAGATCCTAGATCATATTGATTAAATGATAAAAATATAACACTTGATTCATTGAGAAATGATCTTCGCAATGATTTTGTACACCATGTTGTAGTAGGAAATGGGTCTAAAATCCTCAAAGGTCTCCAATTTTTGTTTCTTTGGGATTAAGGTGATGAAAGTGGAATTCATGGCCCCTAAAACTTTACCTTTACTTTGTGATTCACTGACCACCTTTAATAGGTCATCCTTTACCAGATCATAAAACCCTATCAAGACTTCCAGGGTAAAACCATCAGGCCCTGGGCTCTTCCCTTTTTGGAAGGTGGATATGATTTTGTTAAGCTCTTCCTCTGTCACTTCCTTCATTAGAGCATGTTGCTTCTCCTATGTTATTAGCCTAGGGAACAGATTCTAAACCTCTGAGATTTCAACGATGGGGCATCTTGGTGGAGCTGAGAATGTTTTTTGGAAATGATCTACTATAGCTTTTGTCTTCTCCTTAAACAACTGGGCTATCCCACCTACCTCATCTCTAATTTCTAAGATGGTATTGATATTTTTCATGTGTGAGGAAAACTTATGGAAGTATTGTGTGTTCCTATCCCCAGCTTCCAACCATAGGGCTCTACTCTTTAGCCTACTGATTTTTTCCTCCTGTGCTAAGAGAAGGTTGTGTTTTCTCTTCTTCCACTCTTAACTCATCCAGCTCTGTTACAGCGAACACCCCTGTGTTGTTGGATCTATAAATGTTCTGTATCTTCTGCTCTACTTCCTTCAGCTCTTTCTGGTCTAAGATTCTTTGATTTCTTCCCCATTCTTTTGAAAGTTTCTTGATTTTTAATAAATTCTCCATCATCTGACACATGCACTCTTTTGTTGACTGAATCTTGATTGTCTTCCAATTCTTCTTCACCAACTCCCTATACTCCTCATAGTTTAGCCATTTCGGATTGAACTTGAAAGGTGCAGGGGGTTTTATTTTGGTTTCGTGATTGGTCTATGGTCTGATAAACCGCTTGTTTCTACCTCGGATTTATACACCAGCTCATCTTGCATCAGCCCTTCTGAAAGTAAAAATCCATCCAATCATTTGGAGATTTCTTGATCTCCTCCTCTCCTATTTCTCCAAGTAGGTTCAATCTGATTTGGTTGGAGATCTATTAGCCTCTTCTGCTCAAACAAGGAGTTGAAATATGGTGCTAAGCATCTTGTCGTGCATTTTTTCCCCAAAATTCTCCCTATTTCAAGGTTAGGTTTAGATCCCCTGCCAAAATCAAGTTTTCATGATCCAAAACTCCACTTCCACTTAGGGTTTCCCAAAAACTCCTTCTGTCATAAAAAGTGGCATAAATGTTCAGGAAGTAAAAAATAAGACCGGTTTCGGGGTCTCCTAACTCTGTTCCTATTGCATCCTTGAAGGTAGTCTTATTGTGGCAGATGATTTCTGGACTCCATGTTGTTACCATCCCCACTGAGTGCCATTCTGTGTTCAGGTTTTCTGTTTTCCAATCCCTCAAGCATGTTTTTAGTGTGTCTTTAGCTTTTCCCCCTTTCGACATTGTCTCTTGTAAATCTACTACCTTTGGCTTCTTTAAATCTAAAATCCTATAGAGGGTTGCTAATTTGGGGGCCACTCCTAACCCCCTCACGTTGTAGGATAAAATTAGAATTTATGTAACCCTACTTGGGGATTTTATCACTCTAAGAGCCCTTCCTATCGTGGTTTGCTTCCCTTCCAATATTTCCTTTGTTGCCTTCATTTATGCGTTGTTCGGATATGATTTTCTTCTAACACCTGTTTTGGGAACTTAACGGAGCGCTAGTTCCCTCACAAAGCTTACAAGACTATCCTTTCCTGTTTTGGGACTTAAATCACAACACTTAATAACTTTCAACGAATCATGTTCTTTCCCCATAGTTTTCTCATCATCTTCCTTACAGTTCTCTGAAGATCTCTGTTTCGTTTTTACGGGCTTATCAATTTTCTTCCAGCACCTGATTTTGGAACTTGACTGAGGGCTAGTCCCCCCAAAGAGATTACATGATTCTCCTTTCCCGTTCTGGGCCTTAAATCATGACCCTTACTAATTTCTGATGAATTATGTTCCATCCCCACAGTTTTCCCGTCATCTTCCTCATAGTTCTCCAAAAAACTCTGTTCCGTTTCCACGGGCCCCAAGACCCTTCTTTCCAACAATTTTGATGAGTTGTCATTGACTTTGGCTTTTTGTAAAGCTCCGTTCATTGTGACTGAATTAAAAAAATTAAGGACGGTAATAGATTTAATACTTTTAGACGACGATGCGTGGCTGACTTCTCGTTCACCACCTTTCTGCACATCCTCAGTTGCATGTGTTACCATCAACACCTTTGCATCCTCCTTCGTCTTGCAAGGTTCTTCAACCAGCTTTGTATCCATCTTCATTTCTTCTTTCTTTCTGGGTTATTCTGGCTTCTCATTTGACTTCAATGCATCCCAGGTTTTTTTATTGTCCGTATTTTTTATCCACACTTTTCTGTAAGTATGTGTTTGATTTCCAGTATTTTCTGAACAGTCCTTTTGCAATTTCCCTACTTGTTTGCAATTGAAACAGCAGAACGAGAGTTTCCAATAGTCCAGGTGTTGTCCAGCTACTCTCATGCATCTTAATAAAAATCTCCTCATACAAACCATCTCTCATGTCCAAATCTACAAGAATTCTAGCACACCTTTGGTCTGTCTTCACTGCCCAATCATCCTCGAGCTTGATACACTTCCCAATTTTACTCCCTATTCCTTCAAGAATATGTTTCTGCCAAAATATCATGGGTAATCCAGGGAGAATAGCCCAGAATTATTGTATGTTGTGAGGATCCCTACGTGCGTTAAAATCAACATGCAACTTCTTTAAAATTAATCCAAACAATCCCCAATTCCAGCTCCTCTGTAAAAGTAGAACTTTGTCCTCTTCATTTGAAACCTTTAACAAAAACCATCACCTGGGTAGAACGTGAAAACTGGGGGTATAACCCAACACCGGGTTCCAATTTCTTTCCATCCACTCTCCTAAAGAGGAGCTCCCTGTCATTTTTCAATAGAATTTTCCCATTAGAGTGAGGTTTAGGTAGTCCTGGATCTCTGTTAATTGTATGTCTCTTCCCACTGTCAGTTCTGGAGTTGTTTTCTTTGCTCTCATTCCTTTCGATTTTATTTTCGCATGCATCATAGAGCCATCACCTTGCGTGTGCGAATACTTGCACGAACTTGGGGTTGCGTCTGCATTCATTTCCCTGCATGGGGTGATGAAGGTCTTTCCTCGCATTCCTTCTACTGACTTATGCACTGTGTCTACTATTATTGCTTCGCGCGGGGTGACGGGAGTCCTTTCTCGCATTTCGTTATCAAACTTAAAAATTGAGCCATGGTAAGGTTCCTCTTCATAATCCAATAGTTCTTCATACATCTTTGTTTTCGCCGAAGAGACCACCGAATATCAAAACAGAATAAGAAGTTAGAAATCCTCCGACCTTCGCCTCCTTACGCCTCATGTTCTCATTCGCTAAAATTTTTCCGCAAAGCTCGTATATATATATATATATATATATATATATATATATATATATAATGATTTTTAATTTTATTTTAAAACTTACACTTAAAAACCATGTCCACAACTTCAAAGCATCTCAAAGTAAAATCAACAACATAAAAAGTATAGTGACCATTTTTTTTTAATTGTAAATGCTCCAAATCAACACATCCTCTTCAAAAGGGTATTTTTTGTTTTCCAATTTTTGTAAGTAGTAAAAAAAATATTATTTGCACACACGTGTACAAAATGTGACTAAAATTTTCAATGGTAGGTGTCAAAATTTAATAAATATTATAATTTTCCAAAATTAAAAAAACAAATGTGTGCCCTAGTGCATTTTGTGTAGATTATGTTCATATATATATTTTTTCAAAAATTATACATTTATCATTAAATTGTCTTATGTGCACACAAGCCACTTGTTAACTTTGAGTGAAATTTACAAGAACAAACCTTTCATTTAATGCATTTTGACACATTAAATAATATTATTATTTTAAAAAATATATTTCAAAGATAACATAATTCCCTACAATTTGTTTTTTTTTGTCGCATGTCGAAATTCACAAGGCATATATGAGCTTTGAGGCATTCGATTTAATAAATGAGTAAAATATCAAATTTTCATTGTGAGTTTTAGACAAACGCCTTACCCAACTTCATGGATTCACCCTACTATAACAATAAATAGTAAAGATACTAATTAACAATTAATATAAATATATTAATATATAATATTAAAACATAATGGAAGTAAATAAATAAAAATATGTGTCTTTTATATGAAAAAGTACCAAGTCTCCTTATGCATTATTTATACGGGATTCGATTTAATAAATGAGTAAAATATCAAATTTTCACTGTGAGTTTTAGCCAAAAGCCTTACCCAACTTCATGGATTCACCCTACTATAACAATAAATAGTAAAGATATTAATTAACAATCAATATAAATATATTAATATATAATATTAAAACATAATGGAAGTAAATAAATAAAAATACGTGTCTTTTATATGAAAAAGTACCAAGTCTCCTTATGCATTATTTATACGGGGATCCTCATTGTATTTTATCATCACTTCTTATCAAAAAAAAATTTGTTTACCTTCTATGGTTTAGTGTTTACTATTGTTCTTGTGTGGGATATTCATTGAGAAATGAACTTTGTTTGTTTCACATTGCCAAAATCAGCTCTTATTGTGGAATATAAAGTGAGGTAAAAGAGGAGCAAGAAGAACATTAGGGTTTGCAATAGTAGAGGTAACTCTGAAGCAAGAATACCATTAAGGTTTGTAGCAATGAAGGTAATTATGAAATCCTTTATTTTTATTTTTAAATAACAGAAAAATTATGCCATTTTTTTAATTGATTAAGGGAAAAATTGAGATAATTAGACTTACCTGAAATATCTCATATGCAAATTTTTATGCGTCAACGCTGATCCCTTACAAAATTTGTCTTTAAAAAAAATATTCCTCTCCAATCTCTTCCCTTGTAAATCTATCTTGCATAAGTCTCTCGTCAAACTTTTGGCCAAAAAAGGATTAGAGATTAGGGTTTTTTCGTATTCATAAGTTCGTTGTCTAAAACAAATTCCTACTTCTTTGGTTATTTGATATTTTTTCCCAGTGATGATAATCCCACACCATTTTTTTAAAGTTGGGATCGTGATGCACTCTACAAAACATAATGTATTGATGTGTTATACTCTTATAAGAACATTGTCTATACAACAAGACAAGAAGTAGAAGTAAAAAGTTTTGTAATTAACACTTTGCAAAGGTGGGTGCATAGGTTTCATAATGGTGCACATCTACAATGAACACACTAGTGTGCTTGATATGTTGAAGTGCATTGGTGCTAAAATAGTGAATTGGGTGCACTGATTACTTGAAAAAAGTAGAATGTTGCATGTTTCTCAATTTTTATTTCAATAATGAAGACATGCAGTGATCATGGTTTTGACTCAATTGTAGGGGAAAGAACAATAATTTAAATTCTAGATCATTCCATATTGTTCAAATCTCATAAAGTTATCCCTTATTGTCTACAGTAATTTGATATTTATTTATATTTTGATTATCTAATTGAATTTATGTTGGATGTCCATGTGCATTTAAATAATTGTGCATTGACTTCTGCAGGATCCCAATTATGGATCAAGTTTGGATGCATATGATATTCTACCACTCCCAAAAATCCACAGGGTCTTATCAAGAGGAACATACCACATGCATATGGTAGATGAAAATGGAAAGCCACTTTACCTCGCCAACTATAACATGACATCATCCAACACCAATTATGGGTGAATGCTACTTCAACATGAGCTGGATATATTTTTATGACACGCTAGTAGTATATGGTTGTTCAAAATGTAGAGGATTAAAGGTGAACCCTACACATGCCATGCTGTCCCATTATATTAATGACCAATTACCTAAATTTGATAGTCTCATATCCCCCATTGCGGTCAAGGATCCATTAGGTGATATAGAAAATACACATAGGAACACTTACATATGCTCATTCTTTGAAAAATTGGAATCCAAATCAACCATGGTTTGTCCTAAATTGACCAAATCATGTCCTTTTGTTGAATCAAATGAGAGTTGTAATTAGCCAACTTATGGTATCAATATACCTAAAACACCTCTACAAGGAGATCCAAAATGTTGTATGAGATAAAAGAAAAAAATGTCCAACTACGAACAAAGGTCGGCTCAAATGTTGGAGGGTAGTGATGATTTCTCTCTTCTCATCCATCTACAAAGGAAATACAAAATCAATTACAATTGTGCTTTTTGTCTTCCCTACATGTGCCTAATGTTGGGACCATATTCTCCTATTGTGGTAACAATTACATGATTGCAAAGTATAAGATAGATGCTACAAAGCTTGGGTTTTTTATCCTTTCAAACGTGTTTGTTCCTCCAAAATAGTCAGTAGTACTTATACCTTTTTGTGGTTCTCTTTATAGTTGACTTGATTATTTGAATATTTTTAAATGTAAACATAACATTTCCATATTTAGTATGTGTATGAATGGTTATGCTTCCCGAAAATTTAACAGAAAGAACTTGTTATATATCAATGCTCATCCATGCACTCATGGGAACACTACATGGTTCATCAATAACAGTAGGTGCTCATTTTTTAATGCAAATTCTTGATTTGAGTAACATTCCAATGTCAAATAGTTCTTTATGAAAAGGAAGGCATCCAAATTTGTTGTCTTGGTGACAAATTGCTAATAGATTATACATTTGATAGAACACCAGCTGCTTGTCACATAAGCCTTACATTAGGACTACCTTTTGATGTCCCCTTGGACCGTAAAAAAAATATCATTTAGTGATTGTATTTTTGGATTTTCAATGGAAATAATGTTAATATATGTATTGATTAATTTGACATTTGTTTTATAAAATGGTTGACTACATGTGTACTATTAAAAAACAATTTCCACACTTCTAATAGATGTTTGGTATAGTGTTTAAACATACCAAATGTTGGATCGAGTTTTTGGACTTGTGTGGGGAATCATGTGCCTAAAATAGACCGTGCAACAAGTCAACAAATGGACGAAAGTACGCAAGAAGCGGAAGTAATTAGAAGTAGTTGGATCTGTGTGCCCACTTTGTAATGGGATCAACCCATTTTGTAATGTATAAATATCTAAGGGGTTTTTGGGTTAGGGGTTGTTTGGAAGTGATTATCTAGGATTGTTGCTCAAAAATATTTGTCTTGTGATGATTGTTCTCAGGTTTTTACTGTGTAATGTTGGGTAGTTTGAATTTTGAAGCAGATATCCAATGTGCGTTGTGCATGTTTTGTAAGATTGTTCCAAAAGTTGATAATGAAATAAACATGTGTTGGGCCTACTGATTATGTGTTGAATGTTATGAATATCATGCACATGGATGATTTGATTATATTTTTGTCTTGAATGAATGAATTACATGTTGTTGTGCTTTAAATGTTTGTTTGCATAGAACAATAGCATGAATGTCCACATCCTTTTTACATTGTAGAAGCTTGGTTCTTACAGTTCGGGCCTTGATACCTCAGGTGAGACTTCATCTATTTATAAGTGAAGCCGAAAGGGTCGGTGTCATGTGTTTTTGTTGATGATTTTAAATTGAAACCTGGGTCTACCCATTGTGCACCAACTAATGGTTCCATTGTCAAGACTGAGATTTGCGACTGAAGGGATCATGGAGGATAAGAAATGAATCCATGGAGACCAATGAAGGAAGAAATAGAAGATTGGGTACAAGAAAAGGAGAATGAGTTTTCTAGAGATCAGAACAAGAACCTTCAAATCAGCACAAAACATTGGTTATAGAAGTATATATGTGCAAATCGTCATGAGTGGTTCTTCAATGAATTCCTTATAATTTTGTCTAAGTGGATGCTACGGTTGGTTGACTAGAATCTGATATTTAACGTGACAACACCAAGATACTAGAATCCTGAGTTAATCGAGTGAGTCAATACTATAAGTAAATCGATCTTCCATGCAGTTGATTTTTGGTTGGATAGTGTGTTAAGGGGTTCTATTATAGAATTTGCTATAGATTATACCCAATCATATAGAACTACCAAGAGGGATTTCTTTAAGAACCTGCATGGAATATTTTTGAATTTGTTATATACTTGGATTAAGGTGTTGTTGTGTGATAAAGGAATTATGCCATTGCAATCAAATCCTTCTAATACTTAAGCAACCTCGTGCATAGGGGAACTAGGGCCGACTGGCTAGGGAATGGTATGAGTAGAGAAAGAAAGAGTAAATGAAGAGTGGATAAGATGAGGATGCGGAGAGAGGAAGAAGAGGGGATGATGGATGAGATGAAACTACTACATTGTTGGAAAAGGTTCTGTAAAGAAAGTAGGAAGAAGACTACGATTGAGGTAGGAGAATAGCGCATTGATTTTGAAGAAAGAGATATTTGCGTAGGATTCTAGGTTGAAGGATTGTCGTACTCTGGAAGGAAAGAGGACCATCATAATATCTCATTAGAAAGGGATATCCCTACTTAGGCCATGAACTTCCTCGAATCCATGACCCCATTTCCATATCCAGAATCTAAAGTAAGACCCAAATTATTGTCACATATATTTGTATTTATTCAAGGATGTAAAGGTAACGATAAGAGAAGTCAAAGTAGTGGAAGTAATTCAACAACAGAGGCACAGTTTGTGACACATGGTACTAACACAGTGGAGAACACAAAGGTGGGTGTGGACCCCACTTTGGATTTTCTTGTTTTCCACGAATTAGGAGAAGAAGAGTCATACTAACATTTTTTGTTTTCCAATCAATATGGGAAGTCAAACAAATTTAGGATGAGGCTAAAAATATTCATAGTTAGTAACAATATTCTGAGATCGTGCTCACTTGGTACATGAAGTATCATACCAATGCAAAAGCCAAAACATTAGTCAACATCAAGCATGCTCTGATAAAGAATTAAAAAATCCAAAATTTAACCATAGATTTAAAGTCTCGAAGGATAGGATGGATTTCTAGATTCATGAGGAGCACTATATAGAGTGCTTCATTGTCGGGATATTGCAACATATATGCATCCATTTGATGCAACAAAAAATTACATTGCAGCCAAATGCATTGGAGCTCAACATGAAATTGGAAGCATCCCTAGTAGGAGAAAACAACGTGGGGATGGCTCAAGTCTATTCACAACTAGTATCCTTAATGTTTAAACTATAAGAGATTGTTAAAGGTAAGAAAAAGCAAGAAGAAATAAGGTGTACCAATTGTAGATCAGAAGGACATCATAAGAACATGTGTCCAACCTTTAGAGACTATTTGGAAACTAGATCCCCAAGTCCATTTCCTACAGGAGGAGCATTCCTAAGATTTTGTTCTGCAATTTTTGCAGATCTATGGGACATGATGAAAAATATTGTTGCGCACAAGACCTCATGTTAGAGCATGCTTCTGATGCAGATACAATCCAAGGAGAGGTCGAGACAAAAGGTTGGAAACCATAAAATAATTCCCCGATAGAGGGTTGCAATTAGATAGGAAGAGGGGGGGTGCAACAGTCGAGGTGGGGGAGGATTTGGTAGAGGAGGAAGAGGGATGATCATCTTCTACAACTGTGGTCAGCAAGGACATTTTGCATGATATTTCCCAAACCCTTATTCGACGTGAACATATTGTAGAAAGTTTGATCATGTGAGAGGAGAATAGTCAGTCTTGATCGCAAGGTAGTAATAGAAGGGGAATCAAAATCAAAATTAGAACCGGATCCCGAACCAGAACTTGAGAAAAAACCTAGATAAAGTAGAACAACAATAATGTGCAGATGATTATAATAAAAGAGTGTGACGACCAGCTGAAAATAGCAGCAGTCACATGTGGAGCAAGAATTGGCGATGATGCGACAAAGCAAGAACCTAGAATCGATAATGGTGTTAGGAAATTTGTTGGAAATGCACCCATGTTTGATTCACAGGGGAAGAAAGATACCTCTAAGCAAGCAATAAGAGAGTTACAAGAGAAAATATATGGAGCATCAATTTCACGACAACCATATGCTATGAAACATGTATATGATATGCCTCTATCATATGATTAATCAGTAACAGAAAAACCAATGGAAGAGGTAAGTACCCTGAATAATTTTCTAAAGAGTTCATTAGAACTAATAAAAGATGAATCTGCGTTGAATATATATCATTGGATGATTGATTTTTGAATGCAAGGGAAGGAGGAATTTGTTGTAGTCAACCAGGTGCAACAAAAAAGAAGGAAAAATATGGAATTTTGGCTAAGTGTGCAAATAAGGGATTATGATATGGACTATATCATTCTAGATTTGGGTTTTGATGTCAATTTCCTACCAAATCAAACTTGGGAAATTATAGGTAGGCCAAGGTTGATTTGGTTTAATTTTCAGTTTAGACTAGCCAACCAACATATAATTCTTCCAATCGGAAGGTTGACATGTGTAACTATTGATATTTATGTTGCATGCAGTATGACTAATTTTGAAATTATTGAGATTGTAGACAATAACAAACCTTATCCTGCATTGCTAGGACTTGAGTGGTCCTTTTCTAATCAGGTTGTTATTGATTTAAAGAAAATACAAATGATATTTGAATTCGATGACTTAAAATTTATTGCACAGTGCATCCTATGGAAGGAAAGCGATATGTGGAACAAACAAGAAATGAAGAGATTGATAACTTATATAATGTGACTGTGTAGATGGAGGACTATGTCAACCCTACTAATGATGGTATGCTTAGTTGGAATAGTTTTATCTCCTACACATCGGATTGTGAAGAAGCTTTGAATATTGGTACCAACGGATGCATGAAGTTCATACAAGGAGATGTGTGAGCATCACACGTTTCTCACAATGGATTGGAACAAAGGTACATGATCCTCCAAGATGTGATGGACTTACGAAAGTAAATTCTTTTGTAGAAGTATTTGAAATGAAAATAATAGAACAACAAAGTCTGTTAGCATTAGATTTTGCACTAAAAGAGACACCCGCAATATGGTGGGATACGCACAAAAACAAAGTAGAAAAGTGGGATTAATGCAAGAGGCTAGTGCAAGTCAAATTTGGGGTTGAGTGTACTGTGCAGAAGTTTATAGGGTTGGATAGTCCATCATAACATGTTGTGCAGTGTATTGTGACTCGAAATACAGTACCAAAGGAGGAATGGAAACATCTGTTTGTGCATCTGGATATCGTTATGAGGAATTGGTATATAAAGCTGGAAATACGTAGACGCACAATGGATTGGGATGAGATGACAATAAATTTCAAATAAAAATTTATAATTGAAGATGAGGCTCTATTAGTAGATGCAGTATTACAGACAATCAAGGACAATATTTTGCACTAGATGATGTGACCAAATCCATACCATTATGTAGTGCACATAGATAATCTGTGATAGTGGTAGACCTTCTGAAATGTTATTAGGTGGTCAAACAAGACCAAGAGGAGGATAACCCAAGAAATGTGTAAATACCAAATATCGAGGGGGAGCACGCAGTAGAAGAACCTGATTTGGCATCTACTAATTACAAAAAATCATTGAAGACCCGTAAAGTGAACATTGGGGCAAAATTTCAAAAATGAAGGCGATTGTTGCTGAGTTCGGAGAGATGAAGATACCCCTAAGGCCAGATGTTAAACCGATTAAGTAGAGGTTGTACCAAATGAACCCAAGATACAAAGAGAAAGTAAAGGCTAAGGTTGTCAGAATGCTCTAAGTTGGAATCATAGAACCTGCTAAAGAATCAAAATGGATCGGCCCAATGGTGGTACAAGATAAGAAGACTAGAGGAATCATAATTTGTGTGGATTTGCGCAAGCATAATGATGCTTTCTTACATGATCCATTTTCTTCCCTGGTATGGATGAAGTATTGGATAATGTAGGGGGAATGAAGCATACTCATTCACTAATGGGATTTCAGGTTGCCATTAGATCAAGATCATGCCGTAGGCTAGACATAAGATGACCTTTGTAACATAAATGGGGATGCTACCAATATACAATGATTCCATTTGGACTAAAGAATGTAGCAGCCATAATTTCTAGGGAGGTTGTTGTTTCTTTTAGGAGTCCATATATAAGTTTCCATAGGTATATATGGATGATTCGATAATGTTTAATCTATTGAAGAATCATATTGAATTTCTACGCTTAATGTCGGATAGATGCAGATAGCTTCAAATCTCTTTCAATTTGAATAAGTGTGTTTTTTGTGCATTGTTCTAGGTTTACATATGCCATGTAGTTTGTAGACAAGTATTATTAGTGGATCTAGCAAAGATTACAACTATTGTCAATTTACAACCACCTACTTTAGTACGACAATTGCATGTTATAATGGGGCATACAAGATATTATAGAAAGTTTATTAAAGGATATGCGTAGATTACAACCCTGTTAGAAAAACTGTTGAATAAATATGTTAAATTTCAATGGAACAAAGGATGTCGGAAGAGTTTGGGTACTTTGAAGGAGAAATTGGTGACTGCTCCAATGTTAGGGTGCCTAGATTGGAAGAAATAATTTCATGTTCATGTGGATGCATCATCTGTAGCATTAGTATTTTTCCTACCCTAACTAGGGGAGGGAGATCTAGATCATCCTATTGCATTTGCAAGTATAAATCTGTCAACTATAGAGAAGAAATATACCACAACAGAACATGAAGGATTGGTGATGGTGTATGCACTACACAAATTTAGACATTATTAGGTTCACATTTCAAGATGTACACTAACCATTCTTTGTTGTGATGCCTAGTCAACAAGCCGGTGTTAGGGTGGGATATATACAGATGTATACTATTATTTTACGAATATGACTTTGAAGTCATGGTAAATCTAGGATAGCTGAATTTAGGACCTGATCACCTGTTGTGCATAGAGAGAGGAGAAGATGCAGAAAACATATATGACAATAAACTAGATGTGCATATATTTGCAATTCAAATAGTTGATAACTACTTCTCATAGATTGCACAGTTCTTGAGTACTAAAGGTTGTTAGCATTAGATTTTTCACTGAAAGAGACACCTGCGAGATGATGGGCTACGCATAAAAAAAGTAGAAAAGTGGGAGTAATGCAAGAGGCTAGTGCAAGTCATATTTGGGGTTGAGTGTACTGTGCAGGAGTTTACAGGGTTGGATAGTCCATTAGAACATGTTGTGCAGTGTACTGTGACTCAAAATACAATACCAAAGGAGGAATGGACACATCTGTTTGTGCATATGGATATCGTTATGAGGAATTGGTACATAGAGCTGGAAATACGTAGAGGCACAATGGATTGGGATGAGATGACAAGAAATTTCAAAGAAAAATTTATAATTGAAGATGAGGCTTTGCTACTAGATGCAATATTACAAACAATCAAGGATAAGATTTTGCACTAGATGATGTGACCAAATCCATACCATTATGTAGTGCACATAGATCATCTGTGATAGTGATAAACCTTCTGAAATGTTATAAGGTGGTCGAACAAGACCAGGAGGAGGATAACCCAATAAATGTGTAAATACCAAATATCGAGGGGGACCATGCAGTAGAAGGACCTGAGTTGGAATCTACTAATTACAAAAAACCATTGAAGACCCACAAAGTGAACATTGGGACAAAGGAGAATTATACTAAGTTTGCAAACATGGGGACTATTGGAACGATGAAACAATTGAAAAGATTGTTGATTTACTGTGGTAATATCAAGATCTATTTCCCACCAAGATTTCAGAAATGAAGGCGACTATTGGTGAGTTTGGAGAGATGAAGATACCCCTAAGGCCAGATGTTAAACCAGTTAAGCAGAGGTTGTACCGAATGAACCCAAGATACAAATATAAATTAAAGGATAAGGTTGATAGAATGCTCTAAGTTGGAATAATAAAACCTGCTAAAGAATCAAAATGGATCAGCTCAATGGTGGTACAAGATAAGAAGACTAGAGGAATCATAATTTGTGTGGATTTGCACAAGCTAAATGATGCTAGGCTTACAGGATCCATTCCCTTCCCTGGTATAGATGAAGTATTGGATAATGTAGGGGGGCATGAAGCATACTCATTCACTAATGGGTTTTCAGGTTACCATTAGATCAAGATCGTGCCATAGGATAGACATAATACGACCTTTGCAACATAAATGGGGATGCTACCAATATACAATGATTCCACTTGGACTAAAGAATGTAGCAGCCATAAGTTCTAGGGTGGTTGTTGTTTCTTTTAAGGAGTTCATATATAAGTTTCCAGAGGTATATATGGATGATTTGATAATGTTTAATATATTGAAGAATCATATTGAATTTATACGATTAATGACAGATAGATGCAGATAGTTTTAAATCTCTTTAAATTTGAATAAGTGTGTTTTTTGTGCATTGTTCTGGATTTTACATATGCCATGTAGTTTGTAGACAAGGAATATTAGTGGATCTAGCAAAGATTACAACTATTGTCAATTTACAACCACCTACTTTAGTACGATAATTGCATGCTACAATGGGGAATACAAGATATTATAGAAATTTTATTAAAGGATATGCGTAGATTACAACCCCATTAGAAAAACTGTTGAATAAATATGTTAAGTTTCAATAGAACAAAGTATGTTAGAAGAGTTTGGGTACTTTGAAGGAGAAATTGGTGACTGCTCCAATAATAGGGTTCCTAGATTGGAAGAAATAATTTCATTCTCATGTGGATGCATCATTTGTAGTGTTAGGAGTTGTCCTACCATAACTAGGGGAGGGAGATCTGGATCATCCTATTGCATTTGTAAGTATAAATCTGTCAACTATAGAGAAGAATTATACCGCAACAGAACACGAAGGATTGTCGGATGGTGTATGCACTACACAAATTTAGACATTATTTGTTAGGTTAACATTTCAATATGCACACTAACCATTCTTTGTTGTGATTCCTAGTCAACAAGCTAGTGTTAGGGGGGATATCTACAGATGGATACTATTACTTTAGGAATATGACTTTGAAATCATGGTAAAACTAGGATAGCTGAATTTAGGACCTACCTGTTGTGCATAGAGACAGGAGAAGATGCGGAAAACGTATATGACAATAAACTAGATGTGCATCTATTTGCAGTTCAAATGGTTGATGACTACTTCTCATATATTGCACAGTTCTTGAGTACTAGTGTAGCTCCATGTGAATACACAGTTGTGTAGAAGAAGAAACTAGTGGTGAAAGAAGTAGATTATCAGTTGGTAGCAGGAAATCTATATAAATTGGGCCCAGATGGGATTCTACAACGATGTGTCTTATAACAAGAACGATAAATGATATTGAAATAATCCTATTGTGGAGTTACAGAATGATGCTACATGATGAAAGGCACAACTCATAAAATTATACGCATAGGATTTTGGTGGCGTACTCTACACAAGGATGCTAAAGAATATTGTTAGACATGCAACGTCTACCAACGAGTTGGAAATCCATAAAGGATGGAAAATATTCCTTTGATGCCTCAAGTAATATTACAACCATTCAAAAAATGGGCAGTCGATTTTGTTAGGAAAGTAATCTACCTGTGAAGAGATCAGGATCCAAATACATAATTACCACGATAGATTATCTAACTAGATGAGAAGAAGCATAACTTGTGAAGGATTGCAGTGCACAGAAAGCTACGCATTCCCTATTTGAAAATGTGGTGACAAGGTTTGGATGCCCATGAATTTTAATGAGTGATCAAGGACCCATTTCTTGAATCAAACAATTGAAGCTGCTTTGACAGAGTTCTAGATTCATCACCAAAAGAGTACCCCTTATCATCCTCAAGGAAATGGGATAGTTGAAGCATTTAACAAGATCTTGGAGAATACGCTTACAAAAAATGAAATGTAAATAGAGATGATTGGGATATGAGGATTTATGTAGTATTGTGTGCATATTGAACAAAGTGCAAAAAGGTAACAGGACAAATTCCATTCAAATTAGTATATGGAAAAGAAGTAGTCATGCATATAGAATCTATTGTACCAATTCTATGTGTTGATGCACTCATGAAGCTCACAGATAGTGGTGCAATAGAGATAACATTTTTAGAACTTACGAAATTAGAGGAAGATCAATTTTTCGTACGATTTCACTAGCAAGTGTAGAAATCATGTGAAAAACCATGCAAGGATAGAAATATCAAGCAAAAGCAGTTTAAGAGGGGCGATCTGGTTTTGCTATATGACATCAAATTTCTAAGGCATCCAAGTAAGTTAAAAATGCATTGGTGGGGTCCTTATATAGTAAAGTTTGCCACTGAGGCAGGGGTCGTTCAGGTGGAAAAAATGAATGGGGAAACCCTAGAAGGATTTTTCAATGGAATTCGGATGAAACTATATAGGGATAGTCATCCTTCCATGTAGTAAGAACGAAAAGTCTGAAAAAAAAAGAATAAAGAAGGTGTTATGCTTGTTGAGCATTGGTTGTCATTAATGACACCCATTAATGATAAAGGAAGAAAAAGGTTTATGGCATGGACAAAAGAGTAATAAAGGTTGATGAATTGGCATGAAGGAGTGACAAATGTTGATGACATGGAAAAGAAAATATGATTATTTGGGAATTGGAACACTAGGTGGCCTAAGTGGTCCAAATTACCCTTTTTTGGTCATTTGTGGCTTAATGGGATCATGAAGCTCACATACTTGGTTATGAAGCTCAAATTACCCTTGATAAATTCTATGGGGATTCCCTTGTTGGTGATTTCTTATGATCCTCTCGTGTGTGGACCTTACGCACGAAAAACCTAGAAAGAATTGAATGGTTAAAACTTGATGTGGCAAGAAAAATATAAAACAAATTTACAACATCCAAACAACAAATTTGTGGTCTTTACACCCTCTTGATGTTGAAGCCCATGCCCAAAAGTTAAATGAAGGACCTTGACAATCATGTATGGAACTTATGATGACATGAAAGAGCCCTCAATTTTTCAAATAAAAAAATAAAAGAAATATAAGAAATTTAACAACTCGGTTTAGTTCTAGAAGACAATTTAATTATTAAATATAAAATATAAAAAGAAACATACATTTGCAAGGTCATCCAGCTAAAGGAAAAGGCATTAATTAATTTGAACTTATAATTTTTTTTTGTACAAGTTGGCTCTGAAAAAAATATGAAAAAACCACTATAAATAACCAGTCAACGTCTTCATTTAATGCAAGAAGAATTCGGTGGTTTCTCTTTGAATTTCAGGTGGAATAAGGAAAAATTATGAGGTCATAGCAGTCATAAGATTAAATTTTTGTTGCCTTAATTTTAGACACATTTCAGGTGTACAATCCACTAAGGCAGCTGCAGGTAGTTAGTGAAGAAAAAAAAAATTCTATGATTTTTGGTATAAAAAGGGTTACAATATGTGGCAGCCACTGTAAGATGAAGGAGTAATGAACTCTGATTTTCTGGTTTATAACATGTATAAGGCAGTCACGGGAAATGAGGTGACTGGTGTTTTTGAGTGGATGTTTTTGGGTTCTTTCAGCCTCCTTCTTCTTCAGCATGACTGTGATGTTTTCTTGGGATGAAAAATGTTGCTTGATTGACAAGCACTCTTTATGATTGTTATAAGAAGAACTTAACAAGTCAAAATCAGATCTACATGATATCTTGACAACTTGGATATTCTGGTGCAACAAAGCAATTTGATGTCAAGGAGCAGTGAAGAACAGTGACATATTTACAATGAAATAATTGTTATGGTAATGATTTGAGATGATGACTGAGATAGTTGATTGAACATACAGTGACAGGTGAAATGACAAATCATATTGAGACGACAATTGTTTAATGAGAAGTAGTTGATTATGTGATAGAGGCGTGTGATCAGAAATTGAAAAAAAATTAAAGACATGACCAAGAATTGGCAAGTAAAGTTATTCGAAGACATGACCAGTTGATGATGATATCCTGGGACGTGGTAATGAAAGTAGTGATATGGTGAGTGATTGACAGATGATACGATAGAGATATTTATGTAAATTCAAGATGGGTATTGCACACACTTTCTTAGTTGGAACTAAGAAAAAACAAGCAGGGTCTTGGCATAGAAGTTGGTGCTTCTCAGTCATTTGGAGATGGTGTAATCGAGAAGATTGTAGTCTTTTGTTGTAACCCTTATCATATTTGATATAATAAAGTTCACAAGTTTATCTTATGAAATGTCTCTTGTGATGTGATTGATTAATGTTGATGAAATTGTTAGTTTGCAATTGATGATCTCTATTATAGTTTTGAAGAAGTAAAAATTGGTAAAAGTCATCCCACGCTGATTCACCCCCCCTCTCAATGTGGAATTGTGTCTAAAAATTGGTATTAGAGTAGGCCTTCACTACAAGCCTAACTAGCTTGAAGGAGATTATTGTACACACACAATGGAAGGACAAGCAGAGTTCACTGACAATGATGTTCCAGTATTTGACATGCCAGATTATTTCGGTTGGGGAAGGAAAATGAAATCCTACTTGAAGAAATTTGGTGTATGGGAGATTATGGTCTATCCACCTGTTCAGTTCAACAAGAATACCAAGACAGTTTCTCAAAGGTATGCCAAGAAGGACAACACCATTGCATTGAAGTTTCTTGTGGATGGACTCTCAAGATATATCAAAGTGAGTGTAGGAGAACACACTTCAGCCAAAGACCTATGGTTTAAGCTAGAAAGTGAATACCAAAAGGGAAACAAAGACACAAAGAAGGAAATAGAAGTCAATCCCATTGAATATGAAAAGCAAGAAGAAAAGGAAGAACAAGCATCAAACACCATTGAAGGTATGAATATTTCTGATTACAGTAGTAGTGATTGTGATAACATTGAAAATGATCTTGAAGATTATAAGAAATATGTCTTAGCACACCTTCTATCAGACATTGATCTCAGATACAATTTGAGACTTAAAAGGGATATTTTTGGGTCCTTCAAAAAGTACCATTAGAAGTTTATGGATTTGTTCAAGAAAATCAATCAAAAGAAGACAAGCTTCCACAATGAGCTAGAAGACAAAGAAGATGAAGTTGAAAAATTAAATACTGAATTGATTAGTCAAACAAAAGAACAAGAAGATTCTGGTGAAGAACTCAAAGAAATAAGGAAGGCAGATATTGATCTAAAGACTCGTCTAAAAGAATCCAAAAGAATAGAGGAAGTCTTGAAGGAAAAATTGGATGAGAAGGAGGAGAAATGTCAAAAGCTTGAGATGGAAGTAGTTGGTCTCAGAAAGACAAGTGAAAATTTTAATCCATGTGTGAAGTTCAAGAACAACTCAATCATCTTGGAGGAGAACTTGGACTTCCAAAGATCACTTTTTGATAAATCTTCCCTTGGCTACAACTCGGTAAAATAAAAGTATGTAGCATACACATGGACACCTAGCAAGTATGAGGAAAGCCCTTCATTCTCCAAACATGAAATCCAAGTTGCTCCTCATGTACCTACACATTAAAACAAAGACTCTAAAATACCAAGAAGGAATCAAGAACTTAGTCCTACTCCTATCAGCAAGATCAAAAAAGAGATGTCTTCAAAGTGGAATCATACATCCAAGTATGATATCAGCTTTAATGGTTATTGCTATTCATGTAATGTTTTCGGTAACAAGACGCTGGATTGTACATTCCATGGAAGAAGAAGCATTGGAAGTCCCAATGAAAAAATTAGATGTTGTACTTATGACCCTATTGGCCATGTTGCTACATATTGCCACACCATGAGATGTTATAAATTGCAGTGGTTTTGGTCATAAATCCCAAGAACGTGCAAATCCAAGAATATAATTCAGGAAGAGTCGCTCTTACACATCAACGTGCAAGAAGAATATTTGAAAGCCAAAATGATCAAAGCCAAGGGAATTCTTAGGTATGGGTGAAAAATAATGATTTGTTTAATATGAATGAAGTTAATCATTTCACAGAAGATGGTTTCGTTTTGGTAGGACAAGCCCAATACCTTTCAAATATCTTGGGACACCTTTAGTCCATGGAGTTTGGAGAATGGACTCAAGAGCAGATGATGGTTACTCCAAGAAAAGAAACAAGTCCTAGGATCAGATTGCAATAATTGACTAAAATAAAACCAATGCATGGCAAGGATACATTTGGCATATTGATAGGGGGAACAGTATGAAAGAAAATAAAGTAAAGCAACTTTTTGATGATCTTGATGCATGCTTTCCTTTTATGAATTTACTAGATGACTGTTGAAGATATGGGAGGCCCACAAGGCAATAATAATATGCATGCAACCATCAAGAATTGCTCGCATTTGATGCAATATTTTAACAACCTAGTATGTTAATGGAGATAGCATTCTAAGTCCAACAATAACATGAATTCAAATTTTGAATACCTCCTTATCTATCAAGACTGATATTTTAAACAATAGAATCATAACTTATATAGGATGCCGGCTAAAAGTTGTAAAGAATGCACGCACTTGGAGATATGTGTCACAACCACACTTTGCAAGCGCTCTTAACTTGTCGAAGGTGGTATGCGGTACTGCCCAGAAGTTTGTTGAGGGTGTGGCCAGCTCAACAACTCTCCAGCAGACTACGCCTTAACCTGCAGAATCTATTTATCTTATAACACTTAACTTCTTAGCAATTTAACTCTGTCACATTAGCCTTATGGTGCATTCAACACTTAGCCAATAAAATGCAGAAAAGATCCAGCAGCAGTAAAAGACACCAAGAAATAAGTGTGGGTTTCCCAACTGGAAAAGCCCAAAGATTTTATAAAAGAGAAAATTGTTTACATCAATGGAGTTTCCCAAGGAAGAGCTTCCGGTGTAAGCACACTAGCCACACACCCAAAAATACAAAGAGATACAATTGCGCGAGACTGTCCCTAGCTTAGGCGACTAGTCATTTGCGTCTTCCTCGACTTGTTGCTCCCACTCTTCGTTTCTATCTTGATGCCTTTTGTCACAATGCCTTAGCTTTATTTATATGAGGTGAGCGCTCCTTAATTGGACCCACGCTCGTCTTGCTTTCCACCCATTCTACTCCGTCGGTCCGCGCGCTAAGGTGAACTATAAACCAAATAATGTGGTGAAGCGCTCTAAGGTGTCACGTTAAGGGGTGAGCGCCCACACCAAAGGTGGGTCATGCACACCCTTCTTCAGTGCGCACGTCCAACACTCCATCCGTCTGTTTGTCCAAGCACCTACACTCTTGCAACCACCTGCCACCTTGCCGACATTGTGTCTCGTCTGTTTTCTTGCCATCTCTTATGCGCCTAGCCAACACACAAACACCCATTCACTTAGGCTTCCACGGATGTGTGCCAAGGTGCATCCCGCACCAAGTTGTCATCCCAAGGGATGTGCCCACCCCCTAATGCATCCCAAGCATGCGCTTAGCACTCTTAAGTGGTCGCCGCGATGGGGCCGTAACAAACTCCCCCACCTAACTTTTCGTCGTCCCGGCACCGTGACTTTCGTGGATTCCACCACGAAGGTAGACCATGATCTACCTGAAATGCCTTAACCAAGTCTTTTGCTTTCGATAGCACGTTCTTCCACTCCCAGCTGTTTTCTTCCTCTGGTAAGCCTTGCCACTTGACAAAGTATTCCAACCGAGAATCTTTGCCTCGCCAATTGAACCTGTGTCCCAAGATAGCCTTCACCTCCCGATCTGGTCTGTCCATAATCATCGTAGGTGCTCTAGTAGGAACATGTATTTCTGGTTCATCCACATCAACTCTACACCGTTTCAACTGGCTCACATGAAAACTGGGTGATACGCCTGAAGATGTTCGGAAAGCCTAAGTTTGTAATCCATCTTGTCTACTTTCTCCATAATTTCAAAGGGTCCATCATATTTTTGCACCAAGGATCTTTCCAAGCCCTTTGGAGGAACGAACTATTCTTTGCCAAGTCTGAGAAGCACCCTTTCTCCCACCTGAAACTCTTCATGTCTGCATTTCTTGTCAGCCCACTTTTTCTCTCTCTTGGTAGCTCCTTCCAAATGAGCCTTATCCATTTTCAATCTGTCTTTCCAATCCAACATAAATTCTACCGTAGATGGACTAGGCCCAACCTCACCTATTGCAACAACCTGTGGAGTCAACGATTTCTACCCCGTCGCCAACTCGAATGGACTATAACCTGTTGCAGAACTTATGAGCATATTGTAATTGAATTGAATTGCATCCAACGGCTCCGTCCAATTCTTCTAATCAGCCTGTACATAGTGCCTCAAGTAGCTTTCCAGAATCGTGTTAACTCTCTCCGTTTGTCCATCCGTTTCTGGATGAAAGCCCGAACTCCTAAGCAACTTCGTTCCAAGCAGCTTGAACAACGTAGGCCAAAAATTGTCTATGAACCGCACATCTCGATCCGACACTATGTTTAGTGGTAAGCCCTAGTACTTAACCACATGTCTGAAAAATAACTTCACCGCATCTGCAGCTTTGCATTGCAATTTCATCGACACAAATGTAGCATACTTGGAGAACCGATCAACCACCACGAATATCCCATTGAAACCCTGTGCTTCTAGTAGCTGTGTGATGAAGTCCATTGAGAAACTAACCCAAGGTCTCTTTGGAACCGACAATGGCTACTGCAAGCCTGCTTTCTTCTACCAACTTGACTTGTCTTGCTGACAAATAAGACAAGTACAAACATATTCTTCAACATCCTGACGAAGATGTTTCATATAGAAACTCTTCTCAACCAATGCACGTGTTCTATGCTGCCCTAGGTGTCCTGCCCAAACTGAATCATGACACTCCTTCAACGACTCTTTCCTAAGCTATGAATTCTTTGCCACATACAACCGCTCATCATAGGAAAGAAGCCCATCTTTCTCTTTGAACCGGGTCGTTTCTCCTCTCTTGATCTACGCCAAAATGCTAACAGCCATAGGGTCCTCCCTCAAAGTCTCCCTAATCCGTAACCGCAAATCAGAAACAACCTACACCATCGGCTCAAGCAACTACTCACTCAATGTTGCTAATTGAGCCTTCCTACTCAACACATCCGCAGCAGTGTTCAACCTGCCCGGTCTATACTCCAAAATAATATCAAACTCTGCCAAAAAGTATTGCCACCTTGCTTTCTTTGGCAAGAGCTTGGGCTACGTGGAAAAGTAACTTGTTGCTATGTGGTCCGTTTTCACAATGAACGGTTTGCCCAACAAGTAGTGTCGCCACGTCCTTAAGCAATGTACGAAAGTCATCATCTCTTTCTCATGAACCAAATATCTCCTCTCGCGGTCCTGGAGCTTACAGCTCTCATATGCAACGGGATGTCCCTCTTGCATCAGCACACCTCCAATAGCAAAGTCCAACGCATCCATTTGGACTTCAAAATCCTTTTCAAAGTCAGGCAGCCGTAAAATTGGTGCGGTCGCAAGCTTGCATTTTATCTCATCAAACGTAGCTTGGCACCTTTCTGACCACTTCCAAACTTTACTCTTTTTCAACAAATCTGTAAGCGGGGCTGCAATCTTTGAATATCCTTCAACAAACCTGCGGTAATAGTTAGCCAACCCCAGAAAACTTTGTACTTCATGTATTGTCCGCGACTCTTCCCAATCCTGTATCACAACAACTTTGCTGTCATCCATCGGAATCTCCCCATGGTCGATTCAATGGCCCAAGAACTAGATCTCTTCTTTCCCAAACAAACACTTGGAAGCTTTCAAGTAAAGCTAGTTATCCTGTAGCACATTGAAAACCTCTTTCAAATGCTTCTTGTTATCTTCCAACATCTTGCTATAGACCACTATGTCATCTAGATACACCACAATCGACTTGTCCAAAAATGGTCGTAACACATCATTCATCAACATGCAGAAGGTAGCCGAGGCGTTACATAACCCAAATGGCATGACAAGAAACTCAAAACTCCCATACCTTATCACGCATGTAGTCTTGTACTCATCACCTTCCGCAATCCGCACTTGGTAGTACCCCTGTCTCAAATCCAGCTTTGAAAACACTCGTGCCTTGGCCAATTTGTCAAAAAAATCAGCCACCAATGGAAGAGGATACCGGTTCTTGATCATTTTCTTGTTCAACATCCTATAGTCCAAGCACATCTGCAACTCGGTTGTGTCCTTATTTCCTTGAAACAGCACCAGGGCACCATATGGAGACCTTGACGGTCTAATGAACCCTGCATCTGTGAGTTCGGTGACCTGCCTCTTCAACTCCTCCAACTCAGGTCTTGATAATCTATAAGGTTCCTTCACCATAGGTTTGGAGCCAGGCTCCAACTCAATACGATGGTCCACGTTCCTCCTCGGAGGCAACGCTTTCATTAAACTCTTGGGCATCAAATCCACATACGCAGCCAACATGTCAGAGAGGACAGGAGACATAGGCATCCCCACACTTCCTGGATCAGACTCTTCCAACAACGTTGCAACATACATCTATGTTTTTTATCTTCGAGCAGTCTTCTTTACCCTCATCACTGATATAAATCTTCCTTGTTCATCCAGCTTGCCGTCAATAGTTTTCACCACACTTGGTCTCTTTCCCTTGAAGACGACCAACCTGTCCACAAATGGCATCAAGACAGCTTCCTGTCTCCACAAGAAGTCTTGCCCAAAAATCATTTCAAAATCATTAAGGGGCATTACTATAAAATCAACTTTTCTTGTCCAACGACCAATTTGAACAGTCACTCCTGAAGCTATGCCCACAGCAGCCTTCACTTGAGAATTTACTACCTTTACTTTTACTTCGCAGCTTGTCTTTCTCAACCCGATTGCATCCACTACTTCTCACTTCACGAAGTTGTGTGAGGCACCCATATCCACCAAAGCCCTAACTTTTCTGTCCTTTACCACAGCCTCCACAAAACTTAGCGCATTCGGGTTTTGACAGCATTTCATGGCGTCCAAAACCATGCCTTTGTTTGTCGCTGTGCAAACCTTGTCAACCGCGGCGCACTTATTTTTTTGATCGTGTGCTTCCACAGTGCACTCTCCACAACGCTCCTCTATGGTGCGCCCATCCACAGTGCACGCTCATCCGGACGCTTCATCGTCGCACGCTCGTCCGCAGCAAGCGATCCTACAACGCGCACCACTGAGCGCTCTTTATCTGTGCTCTCCTCTGAGTGATTGCGCTTGTTCGCTGCACCTTTTCCTATCGTAGCCCGCATGTCCGCAGCACGCGTCTCGATAGTGCGCGCATCCAAACGCACAATTCTATCGTCAAACCCAAGCGCGCACTCTGCAGCGTCCGTGCTTCTGCAGTCTGGCACGCACTCCTCCCAAGTGCGCCTGCTCACCATCTTTCGCAAGCGGTTTGGAAGCTCGCTCTTCTAAGCCGACGCTTCCTCTGCCTTTGCTGTAACCTGTGGTTGCCCCCATCCTTCAAAACGAAGTGCGCACGCTAACCAGTCTAACGATGGTGGTTACAGTGACACTTCCTTCACAGGTTCGGCTAAGAGAAGCTCCCATATCTTGTAGCACTTCTGTTGTTTTCTCTGTGACTTTGGTAGCCCTGTCATCCTGAGCGTCCCGTCTGAACGACTCTGATACTGCCTATCACAGCCACACTTCGCAAGCGCTCGTGACTTACCGAAGGGGATGTATGGCACTGCCTAGAAATTTGTTGAGGGTGTGGCCAGCTCAACGACTCTCTAGCAGACTATGCCTTAACCTACGGAATCCGTTTATCTTAGAACACTTAAATTCTTAGCAATTTAACTCTGTCACATTATCCTTATGACGCATTCAACACTTACCCAATAAATTGCAAAAAAGATGCAGCAGCAGTAAAATACACCAAGAAATAAGTGTGGGTTTCCCAACTGGTAGAGCCCAAATATTTTATAAAAGAGCAAACTATTTACATCAATGGAGTTTTCCAAGGCAGAGCTCTGGGTGCAAGCACACTAGCCACTACACCCAAAAATACAAAGAGATACAAGTGCGCGAGACTGTCCCTAGCTTAGGTGACCAGTCATTTGCGTCTTCCTCGACTTGCTGCTCCCACTCTTCGTTTCTAGCTTGATGCCTTTTGTCACAATGCCTTAGATTTATTTATATGAGGTGAATGCTCCTTAAGTGGACCCGCACTCATGTTGCTTGCCTCCCATGCTACTCCGTCGGTTCGCACGCTAAGGTGAAGTGTAAACCAAGTAATGTGGTGAAGCGCTCTAAGGTGTTGCACTAAGGGGTGAGCGCCCACACCAAAGGTGGGCCGCACACACCCTTCTTCGGCGCTCACATCCAATGCTCCATCCATCCGTTTGTCCAAGCGTCTGCACTCTCGTAACCACCCACCACCTTGCCGACGTTGCGTCTCGTCCATTTGCTTGCCATCTCTTATGTGCCCAGCCAACACACAAACGCCCATTCACTTAGGCTTTCGTGGAGGTGTGCCAAGGTGTGTCCCGCACCAAGGTGTCATCCCAAGGGTTGCGCCTACCCCCTAATGCATCCCAAGTGTGCGCTTAGAGCTCTTAAGTGGTTGTCGCGATGGGGCCGTAACAATATGCACACATATGGAAAATGCAACCTTCAACAGTTATTCATAATGTCTGCAATGCCTGCATACAGACTTTGATTATTCCTGCACAATATACCTAAAATTCACGCAAAGGATGTAAAATATGCCCATAGACATAGTTCAATTGAAAACATTGGCAGAAGGAGACACAGAGTTTGAATATTAAGGGTGATGACTAGAGGAAAGAAATATTCGAACTTTTACTAAACCCTGGAATTAAGAAATGCACGCTGAACAGTAGTAAAATGCTTGCAACTTGAAGGTAAGGCCCTCAAACAAATAAGTAAATGGTTGCAACATTAAAGTAATGATCGCAGTTATAGGCATATGAAGCACATGCCCACAGACCTTAAGACAAAATGCCTACACATAAAGAAATGCCCGCACCTTTGCTACACATATCTACTTGTCGGGATTGAGTGCTTTGTAAGCTGATCAAATATTTTTGCAGGAATCTATTGCTTATGAGAAACATGGTATGCTCCATAAAATTGGTCTTTCCACTAGCAGATATTAACACATGTGGGTTTTGGTCTGACGACAATTGTGAGTCCAACAAATGGTATTAGAGCAATAGGTCAAGTTATTTTTGTGACATGGACTAATCGCCTCGCGATATCCTAACTCTGGCGATTGTAGCGAAGAATAACACCTACGGGTTTTGGTCTAACAACAATCGTTTCCACCGGGGGTGTTGACTGGATCAATGATTATCAACAAAAGAATGGACATTTTGATTCCAAAAGAAAAAATCTCAGTAAGAATATGATATTGAAAAGCCACAACCACAACTTCTAAGGTAATAGGCCATGCCTAATTATATATATCAAGCTTTTGTTGTGTGTGCACACTTAATCTTGAAATTTGACTAGTCAAATCACAAAAATACATTCAATGAGGTAAGTGATATTGCATGACCTTGTACATGTTGTGACTGATATGTTTTGACATTGAAAAATTACAAGAATTATGCGCAAATTAAAGTAGCCTAACAGATATATAAGCACAAGCAGCATGTCTGTCAAAAAGGGGTATGCAAAGACCAAAGATATGTAAAGCAAGTATGTTGTAACTTGCTTTCACAAAAAGATCGGTTACAGCAGTATATCAGACAGGGGGAGCAGACAACTCAACTAATAAGCAAACACTTCAGCATTGTGAAGCCTTTGATGAACAAGTGTTTGACCCTTTGTCATTTATGTCAAAGGGGGAGAATAATTGAAGAAACTTGTCATCAATGACAAAGGGGGAGTCTGTTGAGCATTGGTTGTCATTGATGACACCCATTAATGATAAAGGAAGACAAAGGTTGATGACATGGAAAAAAGAGTAATAAAGGTTGATGAATTGGCATGAGGAGTGACAAATGTTGATGACATGGCAAAGAGAATATGATCATTTAGGAATTGGAACATTAGGTGGCCTAGGTGGTCCAAATGATCCATTTTTTGTTCATTTGTGGCTTAATGGGATCATGAAGCCCACATACTTGATTTTGGATCCCATTGCACTTGAAGAAATATTTGATGAAGCGCCCTTGATAAATTCTATGGGATTATTCCCTTGTTGGTAATTTATTATGATCCTCTCGCTTGTGGACCTTACACACGAAAACCCTAGAAAGAATTGAATGGTTAAAACTTGATGTGGCAAGAAAAATATAAAACAAATTTACATTCAATCAACAAGTTTGTGGTCTTTGCACCCTTTTGATGTTGAAGCCTGTTCCCACAAGCTAAATGGAGGACCTTGGCAATGATGTATGAAACCTTGATGACATGAAAGAGCCCTCACTTTGTCAAATAAAAAAACAAAATATATATAAGAAATTTAACAAGTCGACTCAATTATAGAAGACAATTTAATTATTAAATATAAAATATAAAAATAAACATACATTTGCAAGGTCGACATAGCTAAAGGAAAAGGCAATAATTAATTTCAAATTAGAATTTTTTTTGACAAGTCGGCTCCAAAAATATATGAAAAAACCAGTATAAATAACCAGTCAACGTCTTCATTTAATGCAAGAATAATTTAGTGGTTTCTCTCTAAATTTCGAGTGGACTGAGGCAAAATTCAGAGGTAGCAACAGCCATAAGATTAAAAAACAGTTGCCTTAATCTTAGACACATTTCGCGTGTACAATCTACTGAGGTAGCCGCAGGCAATTAGTGAAGAAAAACAATTTTCTCTGATTTGTGGTGTTACAATCTGTGGAAGCCACTGTAAGATGAAGAAGTAATGAACTCCAATTTTTCTGGTTTATAACAGGTCTAAGGCAATCACAGGAAAATGAGGTGACTGATTTTTTTGAGTGAATGTTTTTGGGTTCTTTCATCCTCCTTCTTCAGCATGACTGCGATGTTTTCTTGGGATGAAAAATGTTGCTTGATTGATTGAAGCACTCCTTATGATTGTGATAAGTAGAACTTGACAATTCGAAAGAAGATCTACATGATATCTTGACAACTTGGATATTCTGGTGCAGCAAAGCAATTTGATGTCAAGGAGTAGTGAATAACAGTGACATGATTACAATGAAAGAATTGTTATGAAAATGATTTGACATGATGATTGAGATAGTTGATTGAACATATAGTGATAGGTGAAATGACAAATCAGATTGACATGACAACTGTTTAATGAGAAGTATTTGATAATGTGATAGGGGCGTGTGATCAGAAATTGAAAAACATTTGAAGACATGACCAAGACTTGACAAGTAAAGTTCTTCGAAGACATGACCAGTTGATAATGATAACCTGGGACATGATAATGGCAGAAGTGATATGGCAAGTGATTGACAGATGATATGACCTATATCTTTAGGTAAATTCAAGCTAGGTCTTGGGCACACTTTCTTAGTTGAAACTAAGAAAAACTAAGCAGGGTCTTGGAATAAAAGTTGGTGTTTCTCAGTCAGTTGGAGCTGGTGTAATCGAGAAGATTGCATCTTTCGTTGTAACCCTTATCAAATCCGATATAATAAATTTTATAAGTTTATCTTATGAAGTGTCTCTTGTGATGTGATTGATTAATGTTGATGAAATTGTTACTTTGCAATTGATGATCTCTTTTAAGTTTTGAAGAAGTAAAAATTGGTAAAAGTCCCCTATATTGATTCAAACCCCCTCTTAATGTGACATTTTGACTACAATGTTGCATAGAGAAATGAAGTACATAAAAAGAAACAGATAGAGTAAAAACAAAATACAAAGAGAATAAAGATGGTGTAGAAAGCTCGTCATAGATAAAAAAGAAACCATCACAATGTGAAGGAAAGGAAAGCGTACACAAGATTGAAAGAATTAAAGTACATACATGATGGTCGAGTGGCATAATAAATGAAACCACAACACAATAAATGTAGAAAAGGCCGACGAATATCTTGCCATTATGAAGAAACATAGACCAAATCAAGGAGAGCAATAAGCACCCCGCAGCGCAGCAATTAATGCTGCGGTTGTGGGGCACAGCAACCGTTGGATCAACAGTGGGATCAAATCCAATGGTTGTTGTGCCCCCACAGTTGCATCATTAATTACTACGTCGCGGGGTGCTTATTGCTCTCCCCAAATCAAGGCCATATCTAGACGTGGATCCACTGTGTAAGGATAATAAATGCAGAAATAAGCACAAAGATGGAGCCGACAACCGAGAAAGGGTTATATAATAAAAGGGAAGCTGGTCACAAGAAGATAGAGTCACTTAGAACATTTGGAATAGAGCAGAGCATAGTAGCATAATTTGGTCGTTTTGTTTTTTTTACATAAATTTTGAACAAATTCGAATTCGTGGAATATTCAATATATGTATGATACGGATACGGGCTAGCAAATATAATAGCAACACTAGATTTATCCTCAAAAACCTGTAGAAAAAAACCGACCATTAATAATAGATTTATTATTGGTCCTCAGCCAAACAAGGCCAAGTCCACCAAAAGCGCATCTCTTGTTCACTTTGGCAGGTTACAAAGGAGACTTACAACCCTATAAATATTGTTCTTTACATGCAAATACAACTAGCAAGAAACCACAGGCTGCCAAAACCATGGACCCAAAACCACTTACATATTTTCTCATTCGTGATTCAAGGTTAACCCTAACACAATTTAAACATTAATTAATTAATTCCAAATGTAAATAGTGGTAAATACTTAATTACTTTGTTCTTAAAATAATTAATAACTAAGAGTTTTTTCTCTTACACTAAATCCATTATATTTCTGTTTTATTCAAGAGTAATTTTGGTTATATAAAATATGTTTAAAAAAAGAATGATTTTTTTATGTTTAAAATTGAATGGTTGATATTTAATATTTCATTAAAAATATTGTATATGTTTAATTATATATATGTTATACATATTGTTGTATATTTAATTAAAAATATTATATATAAGAAGTCTACTTTAGTATTTTATTAGTATTGTATTTTTTCTTTACGTATTTTTTCAGTATCCAATTGTATTCCTATCCATATTAGTACTCGAATTATGCTACTATGGAGCAGAGTTGAATCATGAGAACACTAAGCCATGAAAAAGAAAAAAAATTGCAAAGAACCATGACAACTCCAGAGCAAGCCGGATTCAAGTCAAAGAAGAAATCGTGTAGCAAGCAGTTTCCATTATACTACCAAGGAAGCCAACTACAAAACCAGTGACTTTGGGTAAAGCGTCGAAGTATGAATTGGAAATACTTGAACTACAACTGAAAGTGATAGTATTCGACAACCTATTGGGAGCAGTGAGAAGTCTCAAGTATGTGGACCATGACATTACAAAGGAAACACAATTCCCAACTCTCAAACATGAAAATTATCAGACAACAAGAACCACTCCAGACTCCACAATAATCAAAGTAGAGCCTCAACAATGGGTGACTAGGTTGCGACAAGCATGGATATTAAATTTGTTAGAAATCTCGCACTTTGTTAGAAGTACAAAATTCAATGCTTGTGTATAGTTGTTGTTGACCTACGTGCATGGAGGTTAGTTACACCAATATCTATTGACAGACAACTTATTGCAAGAATAATAGGGTTTTTGACAACAGGGTGAGATACGCCATTACTGCTCAATGCTCAATATTAAGACGTTGGCCAAAAAGATGAAAGAAAAATATGTCATACATCGAGCACAACAAAGCCTGAGCTTATCTTGATTGTTGATTTTCTCCATCCAACGAGCAAGGAGCAGAGTTTACTCCAATATCTATTGACAGACAACTTATTGCAATAATAATAGGGTTTTCGACAACAGGGTGAGATACGCCATTACTGCTCAATATTAAGACGTTGGCCAAAAAGATGAAAGAAAAATATGTCACACATCAAGCACAACAAGGCCTAAGCTTATCTTGATTGTTGATTTTCTCCATCCAACGAGCAAGAAGCAGAGTCAACAGTTGACTTTACTCCTCCAACGGAGAATCTGCAATCATGTTACTTCATTAAAGTTTGTTCAGAACATCATCTTATGGACATTTTCTTACAATTTCACTTTTGCAAAGATGTACCTTACTTCATTGTCATTTTCATTACTAAAACTTTTTTTTTAATTAATTTCGGTCGAACTATTCACCATTCAGTCGGGATGCCAATCACCAAATGGGAAATCGTTTCTTTTGCTTATCACAAGTTTGATTAATGCTTGTTAATTTAAATACATGTTACTCCATTAAAGTTTGTTCGGAAGACATTTTCATGCAATTTCCCTTTTGCAGAGAGATGCACTACTTCATTGTCATTTTTATTATTAAAACTTTTTTTAATTAATTTTAGTTAAAATTTTTTAAATAAATAACATAACTTTGTTAAATTATATTCTATACATATAATTTAAAATAAAAATAAATAAATCCAACATGCAACCATTTACTTTTGATGTCTCGAGCCCCATGAAGTTTAACTCGCATCTCTCTTTTAAAGCACCAAAAAAAGGAAAAGCATCCTTAAGTAAGCATATAGGGATGGAAATTATAGTTTCAATAAAGCAAAAGAAGGTTGGTTTAGTTTATGAAATCACAACTATTTTGTTAAATGAAAGGGAAATTTTGAATTTCAAAAAGTGGTTTTGAAATGAAATTGTATATATATATTTAATGAAATTTGAAACTTGAAAAGAGGTTATGATTTTGGTTTTAAGTGAACTTGAAATCACTTACTCAAGTTTAAAAAAAAATAAAATTATATGTCCACTCCAAACCCAAACCTAATAAATTGAAAATTGATTAAATTTTTTATTTGTAGGAAAGCATGTGAAAACTTTAAAAATACTTTTTACAAAACATGAAATTGCATTCATTAGTTTATAGAAAAAATTTCAACAAAACATGAAATTGCATTTATTAATGTAAGAAGATAGTTGAAAATGAACTTCTCAAACAAGCCTACAAGGGTCATAAATTATGTTTGAGGGTTAGAAATGCATTTGAAAAGTTGAATGAAATAGTAATTTTTTTTTTGACTTGACAAAAAAAAGTTAAAAGTATAGTTCTTAGTGAGTAAGAATTTCTTTTTTAATCTTGTTTATATGGCTAAATTTGTCGCCAAACAAGGCAAAAAGAGAGCTGAAAATGCACTATTAGCTCGAGCTCATAGAAAAGGGATGAAAATACAATTTAAACAAGATAATTTCCTCTAAAATCTAGCAAATAGGGAAATCTCGATAAACAATAAGAATTAGATACAAAACATCAATAAATTTGATGGAATAATATCTCGTATCAAGACCAAAACAGCTTAACTAGACAACTTAACCAAAGCAAAGTCCCTATCATCATTTGTTCTATGAGTTGTAGCAAAGATTACAAATAATCACTGAGTCCTCTATACTTTTGGCTCTATAATCATAATTGTGTAGTGAGAATTGCAAAAAAAAACAAGTTACCTATATTGTAGCACACAAATAGATTTAGATATACCATGTAACCTTCCTACTTTTAGATAGGATGGAGATATGTTGAATCAGGTATAAAAATAGGATTCAATTCTAAGAGGGAGACACTAAGAATTTGACGCAATTAATGAATAACAAAACCATTATCTATCTAAAACTTAAGAATTTTAAGTTTTTTTTATTTTTATGGTCTTATATTTTACAAAATTATTAGTGATCAAATGGCATCATTGGCATCATTTGTCCTTTGAAATTATTTGAAAAAAAATACACTTATAGATAATTAAGTTTATTCTTTGAAATCAGTGGCTATTTAAGTAACTAGACATGTACAAAACCCTTGTTGTGTCTCGTGGGGTTATGTCGGACAGAGACACGATGCTAACACATGCGTGACACATGTGTTTTTCGTGTCCTGGAATCGGGACATGAAAAAACACGTGTCGGACATGTGTTGACATTGTGTCTTGCACTGCCACCATGTCCTGATTCCTGCAATTCCATCCATGGAGCTTCGTGAGAGTTATGTCACTAACGTCTGAATAGTTCCTTGTGAAACAAAATCCCTGTAAGAACAAATAAACTTTAACATTTTCATTCCATTAACAATGGTGCTATCTGCACTTTTTTTAAATGTGGGAAGCTTAAAATGAACCAAGAAGTCCCTCTCCTCCTCTGCATATAAGTCTCCAATATTTACCAATCCCTTTTTCCCATCATCTAAAATATTTCCTACATAACTGCTAGCCTACTACTAGTTGCCATTAGCATTTCCATATCTATGTAATACATTTTGATTTTGATGACTTAGTGAGAAATATGGTTTAGACATCTTGAGCTATCATCTTTGTGTCTCATTGTGATTTGTGAATGACAGAATATGTAATTTGTATTGGTTTTAATTTCTATTGAATATTTGTAAATGTTATAGTTTCTAAAAAAAATTGGATCTATATGTCTATGGTTTTAATATATATATAATGCGTTCTGTATATTATGATTTTCTTTTGTGTAGCATGTCCTCGTATTAGGTGACTTAGATAACTATACATAACCGTTTAAGTAATCTATTTTAGGACTGACACTTAATTTGGTTATAAAAAGAATATTTCGAAATCTTCATTTTCACAATCTTCTAAAAAGGCCCAAACTATTGAAAGAGATTGACCTATTTGCCTGACTATTTGCACCGATCCGACGACCGGCAACGTCGAATGTGACCGCTCACGCGAGTCAGGTCGTCCGATCGGTGCAAATGGTCGGTTCAGTAGTTTACTCCCTATTGAAAGTAGTCATGCACTCTACTAAGCCATGCCATAACAGTGTTGACTTTGCTTGGAAGACATAACAGTGTTGACAAACACCAATTCATGGATCAATTTCAAAGACCAAATTTTAAACATTATAAAGTAAGATTGAATCCTCAAGGCATTTCTGGGTATATTTAACAAAACTCAAGATATATTTTTTAGGAAAGTCAAGGCAGCAAAATTCAAGATATATTTTTGTGAAAAGTCACAGCAATATTGCAGAAAATTGTCCTACAGTAACTTAACAAGAGTTTGAAAATAAATTTTTAGTATAATATTGGAAAAAAAACACCAAGCAGGAAAAAAAATTGTCTTAATCAGCAGTTCTGCTAACACTAATCAAAGAGATGAAAACTTTCAAGACAAAACAATTTGGCAAGGATACTACGACCCTGCACAGAGGAAGAATGTTGCATAGTATTATAAATCTTGTTTAGAGAGTTTATCACATGAAAATGTTAAGAGATAAAAAAATGGACACAACCAGGACAAGGAAATCGTATGCTTGCCCTATGTGGCAATTAGTCATTGTCACGTCCCCGTCCCTCAACCGGCGAAGAGGACGCGACGAGCAGACCAATCAAAACACAACCGGGACAAACAGCCCATGAACATAAACAACAGTCAATAATGCTGGAAATTGCAAGTTTAAACAACATGCATAACAGAATGCACAGTCCGTCATTTTTCATGCACAATTACTCAATGCATAACTCTTTCATCAAACAGCGGAAGCAAACATACATTCCAGCATTAATCATGTTCATCATTATTCATTTACATCAATATAATTGCAGAGATAGAATAGCAGCACTTATCTGTGGATGAAGAATTCACCCGCAACCAGCTACGTCGCTGCAACGTTCCACCCAACCATAGGCCAGCTTGCTCATCAATCTCTCAGCAACGCTGCCACCCCCGAGCTGGGCATGATTCCTTCAGGATAAGGGTCAATTGCAGGCTTACACATAGCCAAGGGGACACAGTCAGCCAACCCAAACACTGCTGGGTTTAACAGGCCATCAACAGCAGCCAAGCCAGCACATCCCAAGAGGACAACCACTGCATACCAGCAGCAAAACCACCCTTCATAGCCCTGTGAAGAAACAAAGACAACCAGGGATAATCCCAAACAGGAGAAGAGGACAGCTCAAGTCCACAGGGAAACACGGAGTTGGTTTTGGCCCTAACGTGGCCAAAACAACTCAGCAACAACAGCCCCAAAGCAAAAACAGTGAGCACGACTCACAACAGGGAAAAACGACCCAATTAACCTGTGAGACAGCTAAAAACGTGAATGGCCCTTCACAGTCAGTCGTGGATGCAAGAGCATGGCTCTCAGCTCCCTATGTGCGCCCCAAACAGAAGAATACCAGGGCGTGGGTAACCAATCCGACCCAGCAAGGAAAGGAACAGACAATGGAGGCCCTGCGTGAGGAAAAGCAGCTCCGTTTTTGCCCGTGGATGCACCACTAACAGGAAGGACGCGAATTTGCAGGTCGTGGGTGCTCAGCAATTCGTGGAGAGAGGAAGAAGAATCTGTGTGAGACCAAAAACGCCCCCAAAAACCTGTGTGCGAGGAGAAAACAACCAAAATCGTGGTAGAGTGTAAAACTGACCAGGGAAGAGTGCGTGAGGGAGAAGAATGGGCAACGTGGGTGGAGTGTGGATGTGGGTATGGAGCTAACAGCCCTGCCACCCCACTCCCAAAGGCAATAACTACCCTCAACCACTCAGCCATATCTCCTCAACCACCAGCTCTGAAGCATTAAAGAGGTTGACAAGGTTGGGTGAGACAAAAAGGTGGCAAATCAACAAGGTAATAAAACATGGGTTTTTTCCCATAAACCAAGGTTTGACATCCCCCACCCCTTATCCTTTGGAACCATGCCCTTTTCATTCAACGTTGCACTGCCGTAGCTGGTTGTGGTTTATTTTAATTGATGTGCGGGTTTACATGATGTCGAATTATAATGTGCCTTATAGCACAGCATACCATCGGCAATTATCCTCATTGCCGAAACATACACAGCCAAATCGATGGTGGGGCTTTTGCCTTGAGCTCCTCACCATGATTAATTACATTATATACATCATGCAAACGGGGTCGATACCAGGGACATTACAGTCATCATGCAGGGAGTTACTTTTTTGGTATAAAGACTGCAGAATCTTGCCACAAATAGAAAATGTTTAGGGCTAATGAATGTTTTATGTAATTAGGATTTTTAGGAACGTAAGTGATTATATGCTAAATCTAATTCACGTGATTGAAGGGATAGAGGCTCGCTTCTATAGGTTTCGGGGAAGTCTAGACCCCTACTAAGTCACAAGTTATTGGTATACTTAACTTACAAGCTATTGAATATACTCTTGAAAAATTGTTATTCCATAGTTAAAAAAATAAAATATAATTCATGTAAATTAAAACTGATAAAAAACAACGTAACTAATTATCCTCCAAGTTCCAAGTTCCAATGTAACAATGTAACAAATTAGCCTCACAAGTTCCACACTAATTTGGTGAAATGGTGAACTTAGAAGGTTAAGCTCTTTGAAGCAAACATTTATAGGAAGAACTGAAACGTCTACAGACTTCATAGGAAAACATGGCATCCAGCTTACTGGTTAAGTTGGCCACCTGTTATGAATTAATCAATCAATAATCAATTTATTGAAGATGTTATTTATTATTAACTCATTTAATAAGTAGTAAAGGTCCTTTTTTTAGATTACGGGAATAACAATCTCTCAAGAGTATATTCAACAGATCCCAAGCTAGATATACCAGATATACCAATTTTTTTTGCAGAATATGGTATTATAGAATTATGTGGGGTGTATTGTGCTAAATAATCCAGTAGTGCATCTTAGCAACTGGACTTGAACTTGAGACCTCCCAAAATCTCAAAGTATTTGAGGTGGGTTTGTCAATTCACCTATAGACCTAACTTCAACATACCATGGTTTATATGAAACAAAATTTACATCAAATTAGATTCATCTTAACTTTGGATTTATCATGCACATAGAGTGCAAACCATTTTTAAAGTGCAAAAACTTGACTAAATATTTGCACCTCAAGAAATTTGATCCTTATAAATTTTGAGTTAAAATGAATTTAAGTTGATATTTAATTCTAATAAATTTTTAAATTTTAAATTAGAAATAACATCATAAACTTTTCGTTGACTTAATATTTTATTATAGTTTAACGATCAACTCTACTTTGAACATGGATTTATACTTCTCCATCATACTACTATGATAGCCCCTCTCGATACACTAACTTTGAGTAGAATTTATATTACTTTGATTTATTTATTGTATTGGAAAAACCGAGTGCAATTTAAATCTTAACAAATTGCATTTTACATTTCAATATTAAAGAAATTGTGATGTTTATTACATTTGCTTGTTATGTTTGTTTGTTTGTTAAATACATGGTTTAAAAACATAAAATTTATTAGTTTTATTATTTATTATTTATTATATAGATTTTTTTAACTTAAAAACAATATGTTTGAAGTTAATCTTTTTAATTTAAAAAGTTAACAATGAATGTTGTGAATTTGTAATTAGAATTTTGATATTATAGTTTTTAGATATTTATATTAATTTGGAATCTATAAAAAATTAAAGAGAAATTCATTAAGATGTAAATCTTTAAATCGATAAAAGATTTTAAATTAAACTTTAGCAATCAAATCGTTACATAGAAGGGAGATCATTATCTCACAAACAAAAAGGTGCATGCACCAATTTGATGTCTAACTAAACCATGAGACATCTCTTGTTAAAATTAATATATCAAGTTTATCTATTTTTGGTTTAAGATTTTTTCCTTTTTGTTATTACATGTATTGTTGAGTGACTAGATCCTTTAAACCTTTTTTAGGCAAAAAGACACATTCTAGAGCCTAGTAAGGGGAGATGCGTAAGTCCTTTAGTGCTCATCCTAGAGTTGACACTAGTCTTTTATAAAAAATAATAAAATATTATTGACACTAGTCTTTTATAAAAAATAATAAAATATTATAAAAAAAACATATCCACTCAATTAAAATTTAAAATATTCTTTAGAACCATATATATAAGACTACAAATTAAAACCATAAACATTCCTTTCACATTTCCTCAACATTTCCACTCTAAAAAGGGGGTTTGCAGTTAGAGAGATTTGATCTCTTTAAAGGCTTGGTAAATCCTTTTTAAGATGGATCTATACTGGTGTTAAATAACATACCAACAAATGTATTTTCAAAATATAAATAAACTCTTTTGATAAAAAAACTACAACCATCTTATATAAATTTTTGTAAACTACACTACTCTTAACCAACTTCATCTTCTATCTGAAGATAGAATATTTATCATTATTTATATTATATAAAAAACACATAATTTATATAAAAATAAAATCTATAAAGATCCAAATCAAATGCATATAATCTTAAAAAATATATATTATATTTATTTTTACAATGTAATACTGATATTTTCTATATATATATATATAATTGAAATTGGCCAAAATGTTGCTCTGCGGCAACAGGCTCGGTGATGAGAGTTCGTGCGAGGAGTAGGGAGCTTTCGTATTTTATCCAATTTAACTTTGAACTCTTAGCGAGAGCAGAATGAGGAATAGGAGCAAAATTCAACCACGGGCGGATTGGACAGTGCAATCATGTATAGTGAAGAAGTTGATTACGATGAGGTCAGTGATTCTAGTTCGGTTTTTTGCACAGAAGGTGATGTATGCACCACACAAACGGAGGTCATGGCACAAGCATAAGTTTTTTGAGGTAATGATCCATTAATGGATCCCACAAATCGCAATGATCAGCTTGACGTCGGACTGGAGGAGGAGCATGTGAACAAGTCGCCACCTTTACCAAAGAAACACAGAGGGATGTGAGCAAGGAATGGCAGTCCGAAATTACTCGTAGGAAAGGATATCAGCCTGGAACATGTACTGGATTTTCTTGCTCACGCTCTGGTTGGTTGCTTATGCGGGAAGGTGACGGCTAGAGCATCGCTACAACGGTGGATACAGGAAAATTGGATAAGCATTCTAGGATATGAACCAGTTTTTTACACTCTCCCCAAAGGCTGGTTTTTAATCAAAGTTCGTACCATGGAGGAAAATACCAAACTTTTGGAGAAGAATTGGAGTTGGGGTCCGTCGAGACCGATTCTAAAAAATTGGACGGTGGATTTCAACGCGTACACAACACCACACAATGTGTAACAAATCTGGGTCATATTACCAAGCCTCCCCATGGTTTTTTGGTAACCAAAGATCTTTGAAGCTATTGGAAATAAATGAGGAAATTTCATTGCCATGGAGGAAAACTGGGAGGAAAAATTAAATCGAAGGTGTGCTCGGATACTAGTTGAGATGGACATGAGGGATGGGTTGTTTGAAGAACTCAATATTGTGATGCATGGAAGTGTCTGGTGGCAGCGGCTGGACTACTAGAAAATTCCCTTTAGATGCTTCAATTGTAGAAGAGTTGGGTATCTACAAAAATATTGTTCGGCCACCTTCACAAAACCAGTCCATAAGAAAGTATGGGTTAAAAAAGAAAAACTTATACCCACGAACACTACCCCTGGTCAGTCAAGAATTATGGTTTATTGCATCAAAAATATCAGAAGCACCCATTGAACAAGGTTTATTGCAGGATTGATAGGGTAAAGAAAAACAACCATTATCACCAAAATTTCAATTTGAACC
The DNA here is from genome assembly GCA_001517045.1 of Pseudotsuga menziesii. Classification (NCBI taxonomy): domain Eukaryota; kingdom Viridiplantae; phylum Streptophyta; class Pinopsida; order Pinales; family Pinaceae; genus Pseudotsuga; species Pseudotsuga menziesii. The sequence goes on from LPNX010750662.1 coordinate 401,142, forward strand.
ATTTTCTATGTAGGGTGGCAAGAATAAAGGGAAAGTGGCAGAGTCATAAAAAACGAAAGCGCGGAAAATCGATGTCAAACCCGAAGGGGAAAGTCAAGCCCATCAAATAGATAGTGTGAAGGTGCCAGATGCTTTTAAATCTCAGAAGGATAAAGGTAAAAGTGACTCTCTTTCACCTTCCATGTTCACGAATTTTTTATTGTTCTACCTTTAAAGGAGCAAAATATGAATTTAAAAAACCCTTGCAAAATGGTAGAGATCAAAAGAACTTACGATCTCATATCACGAAGTACTTCTTTAGAAGAATAAGAGGGGGTTTCCTTGGGCGGATTGGCTCTCAATACCTTACAGAAACCTAGATTAGGTAGGAAATCCTACCTTTCCAAGGCTCAAGTACAAGTAGCCTTAGACATCAAAGAAGGGAAACAGGCTTCAAATAAACAGGCTCTTAGAGTATCAACCCAAGATAGGGGTGCTTGATGCACCTGCTAACCTTTAGTTCAAGAGGACTTGGGGGGAGGGGGGCTCTAAAAAATTCTCCCTAAAAAGGTTGATTAGCAACCTTAATCCTACAGTTTTAATGATTCAGGAAACAATGCTGGAAGGTTCCAAGGAAGAAGATATAATTAAAGAGATAGTCAAAGACTGGGAAATGGAGAGTATTGATGCAAATGGGAATTCGGGAGGTTTAGTGACAACATGGAGCCCAATTTTACAATGAATTGTAGTAAAAAAACATGATTTAGTTTTAGAAACCAAACTCGAAGATGGAGAAACATGGATAGAATTTCCAGTTCTAAATGTGTATGGGCCTTTCTTTGATCGGAAAACCTTCTGGGGAAATTTCAATCACATTGGATCAATGGATTAGGAAAATGTAATCTTGGGGGGTGATTTAAATTTAACCCTAACAATGGGGGAAGTATGGGGAGAAAACACCAGACAAGATGCTCTGAGCTCTTTATTTTTAGATCTCTTTGAGAAAAGGAAGTTGGTGGATGTTGCTCCTCTAGAAATGGATCCCACTTGGAGGAATAAAAGGGGAGAAGCTCAGGCTATCTCCAAAATATTGGATCGTTTTGTGGTAGAAGAGAACTTACTAAATGGAAATCTAATACTAAAATCCATAATAGAGAAAGAGGGAAACTTGGATCACATACCAGTCTCTTTAATAATAAGCCCCCTAGAAAAGAAACCCCCAACTCCCTTCAAATTTAATCCTTTATGGATGGAAAAGGATGAGTATAAAGACTAAATACTAAGTGCTTGGCAACCCATAATAAGTTTACCAAATCATACTGCAATGCAACAATTTGCAGAAAACCTAGCTAGGGCAAAGAAAATATCCAAAGATTGGGACAAAAAGCATAAAAATTTCTCTCGAAAGGAACTAAAGGATGTGGAGAGAAGGATACAGGTGATGTTCTAGAAAAAATGAGAGAGAAGTTTTCAACATAGAGGAAATAAAGCAGTTTAAATCATTAGAGACAAAGAGGGACTCATTGCTTGCCAAAGAAGAGAAAATAATGCGTTTAAAGAGCAAGGCACTGTGGATTGAGGCAAGGGATAAAAATACAAAGTCTTTTCATAGGTTTGCATCCCATAGAAAGAACATAAACACCATATGTGAAATCAGGAACAGACAGGGAAGAATGGTAAGATCCTTTGAGGATAAAGCAGAAGCAAGGGTAGATTTCTTCCAAAACATTTTCAAGGACCCAGAAGGATGTCCAATTCAGGCAATTTTTGAAGTAATAGGTTTTTCTCTCGGGATGATAATGGAGGAAATGAACGAGGAACTAACAAAGGAAATTTCTGAGGAAGAAATAAGACATACTCTACATACCTTCCAAAAATGAAATTTCCCTGGGCCTGATGGATTTACTCTGGAATTATATCTTGGATTTTATGATATGCTAAAGAAGGACATTTTGGAGGTGGTAAAAGAATCCCAAAGATCAGGGAAAGTCCTAGGCATGTTAAACTCTACCTTTCTAACTTTGATCCCAAAGTGATGGCCTGAATGACCAACTTGGTCCAAGACTTCAATTTACAGGTGAATTCTTGATTGAAATCTTCAATGCGCAGCTTTAATTCATGTACCTTTCCCTTCTGCAAGATCTTACTTCTTCCATCTCCACCTTTCCACAATTTTCACCTTTATGCAACACCCTTTTTCTGCAACAGGGTTTACACAACAAAGTTTCCATAACTCTGTTTCCACCACAAAATTTCCGCAAACTTGTGAGATGCGGGATGCAGATTCACAACTTTTAATTTTGAGTTTCCGCAAATAATTGCGCCCACAACAGTCCATTCCGCATGCGGGTTGCGGGATTCAACTTGTCAAATTTTCTGAAACTAAATTCCCGCAATTTCCATATTTCCGCAATTCTTCCATGCCGTTGATCTTTTACAGGTTGATTCTCGATCATTGATATGTTTCTAGATGCGGAACAGATTTTAGCTGTTGATTTTTGGTGCGGTCCTTCATCGTCGTCTGATCTTCTCTGAGACCTATCTTCGCAGCATGTCGAATTGATCATTGAAAGGATCAATTACTCTGCAATTCAAAGGCTAAGAATTTATACACATAATTCTATATGGAGTGAATGCAGATGAGTTCATATATCTATAAATTTATATAAAACCAAGAATCCACCAAACACATGCAAAAGGTAATCCTCTATTCTTTATTCAATTTTATTGGAATTCTAAATACAGAGAATTCACTTATCCACTCCTTCTGTGCACACTCTTTTCTTCTGCCCTTTCACTCTCATACACTCACTCACTCCTCTCTCTCATTCCTTATCTATATATTACATTCAAATCAATTTATAACACTCAGAAAACCTGTCAGATCCGACTAAGTTGGATCTGAAAACCTAATAAAAGAAACCCTATCAACAAAGATCAATCCTTGAGAAATCCATGCAGGGATCAAGGAGAACAAAGGAAAAACTGCCACTTATTACAAATTAAAACTAACTCTATCTACTTATCATCGAATCCTATCCATATAGAACTTGATTACAAGGCAAGTTGACTCATCAGTCAACAAACTTTGAGCTGGATGTTAAACTGACTCATCAGTTAATGAACGTCGAGCTAGATGCTCCTGCATCATACTCCTGGGGAAGAAAATAACTTTTCATTAATTCTTCAGGTAGTACATTGTACTTAGAAATTCCTTGCTGTGTCATCCAAGTTGCATCTTCAGTAGGCTAATTTCTTCATTTGACCAGGTACTGAAAGAGTTTTGTTCCTGATCTTTCTTAAGATTCTTTTGTCAAGGATGGCTTCAATCTGAGGTTGTTCTTTCTGTGGAATTTTTCCTTTCCAATCTATAGCTGGATCATCTCTATCTGAATTCACACCATCTGGTTGGATTCCTGCATCTCTAAAAGGATACAAATCTGAAACATTAAAAATTGGTGAAATCTGAAGGTCAGAAGGAAGTTCAATTTCATAAGCATTTGCAGAAAACTTCCTTAAAACTTTACAAGGTCCAATCTTTTTAAGCTTTAATTTATTATAAGTTCCTTTAGGGAACCATTCCTTTTAAGATATGCCATTCCTAAATCTCCAATCTAAAAATCCACTTCTCTCCTCTTTAGGTCTGCTCTTTTTTTATATTTCACTACACTTTCCTGTAATCTCTTCTTGAATGTTTCTTGTAGCTCATGCATACTAACTGCAAAGTATTCACCCTTTGAACTTCTCTTTTCCTGTTTTCCCAAATCTCTAAGTTCATATACACCTCTTGGATGCATCCCATAGACAATTTGAAAAGGACTCATACATGTACTTCTATCGAGTGAATCATTGTATGCGAACTCAGCCTAAGCTAAGGCTAAGTCCCATTGTTTTGGATGTTCATACACCAGACTTATCAGTATATTTCCCAAGCTTCTATTTACCACTTCAATCTGTCCATCAGTCTAAGGGTGATAAGCAGAACTAAAACTGAGATTAGTCCCCAATTTCTTCCATAGAGTTCTCCAAAAATGACCAACAAATCTTGTATCTCTGTCAGACACAATACTCAAAGGAAAACCATGCAACTTTACAATTTCTGAAAATAATAGATTAGCAATGTTTGTTGCAACATTAGTTTTTTTGCATGAAATAAAATCAGCCATTTTAGAAAATCTATCTACTACAACATAAATTGAATCATGACCTTTCTAAGTTCTAGGTAAACCTAAAAAAAAATCCATGCTTATTGAATCCCAATGCCTAGCTGGAATAGGTAATGGTTGATACAATCCTGTGTTCTGACTTCTCCCATGTGCATGTTGATAGATTCTACATCCTTTAACAAATTTCTTCACATCATGCTACATCTTTGGCCAAAAATAAAAATTACTCACCAGAGCAAAAGTCTTGTCTTGCCCAAAATGTCATGAGAGACCCCCACTATGTTTTTCTTGAATTAAATTTTCCCTCATTGAACATCTTGGAATACATAACCTACTGTCTTTGAACAACAATCCTTCCTGTAACATATAATCTAACCACTGGCTTCTGTTATGGGTAACTGGATTTTTACAGGCAGCATAAATATCCTTGAAATCTATATCCTCTTTATACATAACAATCAAATTTTCAAATCCCAAAGTACTGACCTTAACTTCCTACATTACCAAACTTATCCTGCTCAAAGCATCGACAACTTTATTAGACTTACCACTTGTATGTTTGATAACGAAGGTAAAGTTCTACAAAAATTATACCCATTTAGCATGCCTCTGATTTAATTTAGGCTGGTTGTTGATAAACCGCAAAGCATGATTGTCAGAATACAAAACAAATTCCCTAGGCATTAAATAATGTCTCCACTTTTTAAGAGCCTGCACAACAGCATATAATTATTTATCATACGAATAGTACTTTTGTTTAGCTCCATTTAACTTTTCATTGAAATATGATACTGGCCTCTACTCTTGACTTAAAACTGCTCCCATTGTTGTTCCACTGGCATCTGTCTCCACTTGAAACACTTTATCAAAACTAGGCAAAGCGAAAATAGGCTTCTCAGTTATTTTATTCTTCAATAATTTAAAAATTTTATCAGCTGCTTTGGTCCATTTAAAAGGTTGTTTACTTCCTCTGAAAGTATCTATTAAAGGTGCACAAATCTGACTGAAATTCTTAATGAACTTCCTATAGAAACTAGCAAGTCCATGAAGACTTCTTACCTCATAAGCATTCTTTGGAACTGGCCAACTCAAAATTGCTTGCACTTTATCAGAATCCATTTTCAGTTCTTCTTCCGAAACTACGAACCCCAAGTAGACCAATTTCTCCTTCTGCAAAGTCATCAACACCAACATAAGGTGCCTTAAATGCTCTTCTCTGTTCTGACTAAAAATCAGAATGTCATCTAGATATACTATCACAAATTTTCCAGTAAATTCTTTCAAAACCTCATTCATCAATCTCATAAAAGTGTTGGGTGCATTTGTAAGCCCAAATGGCATCACTAACCACTCATATAGACCATAATTTGTTTTAAATGTTGTTTTCCATTCATCCCCTTCTCTTATTCTAATATGATGATATCCACTCTTCAAATCTATTTTGGAAAAATATTTTGAACCACTTAAACAGTCCATCAAATCATCGATTCTGGGTAAAGGAAATCTATACTTGATAGTGATCTTGTTGATTGCCCTGGAGTGAGTACATATTCTCCATCCACCATATTTCTTTGGACTTAGCACAGTAGGTATGGTTGTTAACACCCAAAAATGGTTAACTACCTCATCTACCCCATTTCATGGCTCATTCGTCCATTTACCTACTATATTTCCCTGAAAATCCCACTAAAAGCC
>LPNX010750662.1:415451-437314 GCA_001517045.1 Pseudotsuga menziesii
GGTACAAAGACTCAATCTCTCTTTCACCAATCCCTTCACCAACAGCTCTTGTACTTGTTGTTTGATTTCTTCATTTTCTATAGGGGTTAATCTGTAAGCTGCTTTGTTAGGTAAACTTGTACCAGGTATTAATTCAATGTGATGACTAATACTTCTTAGAGGAGGTAATTCATTTGGAAATTCATCCACAATAATGTCAGCATATTCATCAAGCGGATTTTTAACTTCATGTCATCCAAATTTGTAGAAGTTAAAATTACCTTTGGATTACCAACTGAGAGAAAAATGTAGATCCTTTTCTTTTTGAACTTTATGTAACAGTTCTTTTCCAGACATCAGCAGAATGCTTGATCCTGAACTTCCTTGAACTGCTTCATCTTCCAAGGGTGACAAGGTATGTCTCTTCCCATCTTTCTCCAGAGAATAAGTATTCTTCCTCCCATCATGAACAACTTTCCTGTCATACTGCCATGGCCTTCCTAAGAGTATATGGCACACATCCATAGGCATTATGTCACACAATATTTCATCCTTGTAGGTACCAATATGGAACTCCACATTACACTACTCATTCACTAAGAGTTGATGTCCTTTCTGTAACTAGGACACTTTGTAAGGAGTGGGATGCTTCATCCTCTTCAATCCCAGCTTCTCTACCATCTCTGTGGAAACCAAATTATCAGTACTACAACTATCAATAATCATTTTATAACACGTACCTTGTGACTTACACCTTGTTTTGAACAGACTCTTCCTTTGAACCGGTTCATGTACTTGTTTCTATGTATTCACCAAGACTCTCTTCAACATAAGAGCCTCTCCATCCTCTGGAGGATTATTCACCTCTGTTTCTTCTTTTGGTTCTTCCTAAGCCTCTGCAACATTCACATTTCTCTGACCTGTAGATTTATTTCTCGGACAATCCCAAGACATTTGTCCAGCCTCTCCACAAGTATAACATGTTACTTCTCGATTTCTACCTCTTCCTCTACCTCCTCTGAATCCTCATCTCTGGAATGATTAACTGCTACTACTATAACTTTCAGCTTCATATTTAGAATTTCTACCTCCTCTGTTTGGAACACCTCTGCCTCTTACCATGTTCTTTCCTCTATTCCTCAGGTTTTGTTTTCTTAGCAATTTCTCTTCTATCTTTAAAGCTACTTGATATGCACCTTCTACAGTTTTCAAATTTAATAGACTGATTTCATCCTGTATATCATGTCTCAACCCATTGATATACCTAGCTACCCTTTCTATACCTCCCTCTTTGTGTCTAGATCTAATATTCAGTCTAAAAAACTCTTATGTATATTCCTTTACTGCCATATCCTTCTGTCTAAGGTTTTGTAATAGTCTAAGAATATTTAACTAATAGTCCTTGGGCATAAATTTACTTTTAATCTTATACAACATTTTATCCCAAGAGTTAATTTATTTCTTACCTCTTTTTTCTCGATGAATCCGGAGCTCATCCCACCAGATAGATGCATGTCCCTTCAATCTGGTAGTTGCATATCTTACTTTCTTCTTGTCTTCTATTTCTTCAAAATCAAAGTATTTACTTAGAGCATTAATCCAATCCATAAGTTCTTCAATATTTAAGTTACCTGAATACATAGGTACTTCTATTCTTGTTCTGCCACTGGTTTTCATCAACATCTTCAATATTTTAACTTTTTCGGGATCTTCTTCTTCTTCCTCAGAGGATTCTGATTCGACTTCTTCATCATTTGTATCTGAAATGTTTGAATGGTTCTTTCTTTCCATAGCTTCCAACCTTTCTTCCATTCTTCTCATGTTTCTTTCCATTTCTGTTTCTGCAGGTTTTCTTCCTCAACCACATCCTACAGGAACTCCATGTGCACGTCCCCTTCTCGGCGACATCTTTCTTCACAAATTCAATTTAATCAATTGAATCACTACGCAGAATCTTTGTTTTGCTCTGATACCAAAACTTATGGCCTGAATGACCAACTTGATCCAAGACTTCAATTTACAGGTGAATTCCTGATTGAAATATTCAATGCGCAACTTTAATTCATGTATCTTTCCCTCCCGCAAGATCTTACTTCTTCAATCTCCACCTTTCCACAACACCCTTTTTCCGCAACAGGGTTTCCGCAACAGAGTTTCTGCAACAACCTTTCCGCAAACTTGCGGGTTACGGGATACGGATTCACAACATTTAATTTTTTGTTGTGGCAACTAATTGCGGTCGCAACGGTCCATTCCACGTGCGGGTTGCGGGTTACAGGATTCAACTTGTCGAATTTGTCGAAACTGAGTTCCTGCAATTTCTGTATTTCCGCAATTCTTCCACGTCGTTGATCTTTTACGAGTTGGCTCTTGATCGTCAATCTATTTCTAGATGCGGAACAGAATTTAGGCGTTGATTTTTGTCACGGTCCTTCTTCGTCGTTTGATCTTCTATGAGACCTATCTTCTCAGCACGTCGAATTGATCACTGAAAGGATCAATTACTCTGCAATTCAAAAGCTAAGAATTTATACACATAATTCTATATGGAGTGAATGCGAATGAATTCATAGATCTACAAATTTATATAAAATTGAGAATCCATCAAACACATTAAATACAGAAGGTAATCCTCTGTTCTTTATTCAATTTTATTAGAATTCTAAATACAAAGAATTCACTTATCCACTCCTTCTATGCACACTCTTTTCTTCTGCCCTTTCACTCTCATACACTCATTCACTCCTCTCCCTCATTCCTTATCTATCTATTACATTCAAATCAATTTATAACACTCAGAAAACCTGTCAAATCTGACTAAGTTAGATCTGAAAACCTAATAAAAGAAACCCTATCGACAAAGATCAATCCTTGAGAAATCCACGCAGGGATCAAGGAGAACAAAGGAAAAACTGCCACTTATTACAAATTAAAACTAACTCTATCTACTTATCATTGAATCATATCCATCTAGAACTTGATTACAAGGCAAGCTAACTCATCAGTCAACAAAATTCGAGTTGGATGTTAAACTGACTCATCAATCAATGAACGTTGAGCTGGATACTCCTGCATCACAAAGAAACAAAAAGCTCAATCCTTTGATGATCTCAGACCAATATCATGTGGCAACATGATATATAAAATCATAGCCAAGGTCATAGCATTAAGGATCAAACCAATTCTAAGTGAGATCATCTCTGAAGAAAAATTTGGTTTCCTATTCAACAGGCAAATTCATGATGCAGTGTCACTAGCTCAGGAGGCAATTCATACGATTAAAAAGAAAAAACAAAGATCCTTTGCTTTAAAGATGGATCTATCTAAGGCCTATGACCGGTAGGATGGACCTTTGTTAAGTTGTTGCTGATTAAAATTGGAATATCTTTTGAAGTAGTGGAGTGGATCATGGGTTGTTTATAGCCCACCTCCTTTGCTATTTTAATGAATGGTTCTCCAACCAATTTTTTTTGTCCATCAAGAGGCTTAAGGCAAGGATATCCTCTCTCACCTTCCATCTTTCTTCTAGTTGCATAAACATTAAGTAGGATAATTCATAATGCGAAAGAAAACATGGTGATAAAAGGCATCAAAGTGTCCAACTATGAAGAAGTCACTCACACTCTTTTTGTGGATGATCTACTAGTCTTTGGGTAAAGATCCATTAGAAATCTTGAGGCCTTTGTTTCATTGATAGATAAATACGAAAGAGCTACACGAATGGTAGTTAATATGGAAAAATCCAATTTAATACATAACAAGTTCTCAAAAGATATGATCCAGAGGGAAAGGGAGTTAGTACCTTAGCAGATCACACCTATCGAGGTGGGTTTCAAATACCTGGGTTTTTTTTCTGAAGCCCAACAGTTACTCATATCAGGATTGGGTCTGGTTATACAAAAAGATAGAGAGCAGGGTTAATAACTGGACCAACCGGTTTCTCTCAAGGGGGGGAAGATTTGTGCTCTTAAAGGTTGTTTTGCAAAGCATTCCAGTATATTGGGCATCAATAGCATACACTCCCAAGGGCATTTTGACAAAGATCGAAAAGAAATGCTTCTCCTTTCTGTGGACGGCAAGCAATTAAGCAGTTTGAATCCCTCTAGTAAAATGGAGGGTCATTGCTCTTCCAAAGGAAATAGGGAGGATGGGGAGTAAATAATATGGAGTTGTTCTGCAAAGCCCTAGATGCAAAAACTTTGTGGAGACTATTTCAAAATCCGGGTTCACTCTGGGGAAGGATCATTCTCTCCAAATATTGTTCAGGTTCAAACTTAACTTATTGGATTAGGAGTCCAATTAAAACACACAAGAATGGTTCAAATGGGTGGAAAGCGCTAATGTTGACCTATCCATTAGTTGGGAATTAGACTGCCTGGAAGATAGGTGACGGTAACAGGTGAGGCTGGGGGAAGATCCATGGTCTGGAGCAGGAGAAAACTTTTGACTGCCATCACAGCTAGTTCAACATTTAAGGTCACAAAGAATATTTACCTTAGCGGATGCAAGATAAAATCAAGCTCCAAGAGGAAGGAGAAGTTGGAAAATCACCCTCGAACTTGGTTTAACTGAGGCACACGTTGCAGAATGGAACAAATTTCTCAACATCTTAGTCTCAAATTATATACACCTGAGCTCAGAACCCGACAAGCTCATTTGGACTAGAAACCCAAAAACAAGGCAGTATACAATGAAACATGGCTATGCAGTAGCAATCAGAGAGCAGAGAGAGCTTGAGGAATGATGGTGGTGGAGCAGGTTATGGCGACTTCAAAGCCCACAAAAGACCATTCTCACAATGTGGTTGGCACTATCCAACAAGTTATTAACCTGGGAAATGCTAAAGAAGAGAGGCTTTGAGGACCCTAGTTTTTTCCCATTGTGTAAGATGAGTGAAGAGACGAGCTCACATTTATTTTCCTTGTGTCCATATGCAGGAAGCGTATGGACAGGTGTGACAAGGACACTCTCAAACAAAGGAACACATGAAAGCCCAACTACAACGCTGGAGGAGTGCACCAAATCCTAGTGGCAGGATGGGGCGGTAGGTTTATATGAAGCATTCCCGTTTCTTTTTGTATACAGTATTTGAGAGGCCCGAAACAAAACCATTTTCAAAAATACATGGGTAGCTCCTCACCTCACCATTGCTTTGCTAATGAACAAGATCCAAGAGCACAAACTCAACTCAGTCCCAGTCAAGAGAAGACTCGTCACAGCACCAAATATAAACAAGGATATACCATGGGCATTTTATGATGGTGCAAGTCAAGGTGTGCCTCCTCTTGGAGGTGTTGGAGCAGTCATTCTTATCTCTGTAGAGAAGAAACTACGCATCAAATATGCCATTGGCCAAGCAACCAACAACAAGGCAAAACCTGCAGCTTTATGGGCTATCTTGAGAGTGGCCCTAAACAGACAAATACTGGATATACAGATATACGATGACTCAAAAATGGTGGTAGATTGGGCAAATGGAAGAAACAACATCAAAGCACCCCACCTTCAGCATCTAACCGCTGAAATACAAAACTTGAAGGCTCAGTTTGAAAGGATATCCTTTGCTCACATTTATAGAGAACTCAACGAAGAAGCAGATACCCTTTCAAAATAGGCTCTTGCTTTTCAGCCAAGAATGATGGAAATTGAGAAAGTCATGAATGGGCTTTCATCCCTATATCACGAAACAATTTAATCAGGCTTGGTTTCATGGAGTTGTACGAACAAAATTGATGGTTTTTTTGTAAAGTTTCATGTTATGATGGAGGCCATATAGGCTGAACTTACTTTATGTATGATGGAAGCCACAAAGGCTGAACTTTATGTAAGCTAGTCAGAACACTTCACTTTTATTCAATGAATAAAAGTTTTTCTTCTTTGAAAATATATATATGAAATTATTAATACTTTAAAATTAAATTAAATATATAAAAATTTAAAATTGGTTTATAATTAATATAAAATTTTAATAAACTATAAATAACCAATTAAAATGTCATTTTAATATCATTACTTAATTTTTAATATGTTTATATTTTTTATCATCATTTAATTTTTAATATGTTTATATATATATATTATTAAAGTAGTTTGGTGAATTTAAATTGCTTTTTAAATATAGTTTGATAAGTTTAAATTACTTAAATTATTCAATATATATTGTTTGTTGAATCACTTTAATTGTTCACATGTATCCTAAAGAATTTCTTATCAATGTTCTTGAACATTGACAGAACATTGACACATCAATTATGAATTATATTCCATATTGGTAATGGATTCTAAGAAGAGAAATGGTTGTTTTCCAAAAACAAAGTACAGCAACATGGAAATTCAGAAACAAAGTTTGACTTTGCATCAACTTGAATACATAATTAAGATAAAATAATCCAAACTTTATAAAATCATTAATATTTTAAATAAAATTATTATAATAACATGATCTGAAAGAATTTTTTGAATTTCTTTTTCATCTCTGTACATTGTGGACAGCTTGTAAAGCAAAATGCTCTGACAAATAAAAAGTGAAAGTTCATACAATAATGTTGATTTAGATTGAAGATAGAGTCCCGAGACATATTCCTGTACACACTAGATGCCGATTTACTTTATAAATTTTCATATTATAAAACTATGAACTAGTTTCCACTTTCAACAGAGAAATTCGGTATTGATGTAGATAGATGCCAATCAAATAATAGATTAAACAAGAACAGATGCCAAAATGCCCAGGTGAACCAATACCTGTTTCATTTACAATTAACTTTTCTCGCTTCGAACTATTATTACAGGTGAAGCAAACAGTGGTTAAATCCCATTATGAAAAATACTATGCGCAACAATGGTTCCTCCTCAACTTTACAGACTTCTAAAATGTAGTATCAATTGAAAAGCTCAATACATTTAATTTTTTTGGCTCACAGAAACACACAGAAACTGGCTTTCAGGTGAAGATGGCATAAGAATACTCGCTTGCACTGGTTAAACTTTTTACAATGGAGTATCCATTGAAAAGCTCAATACATTTACTTTTTGGCTCACGGAAACACAGAAATTGACTTTCTGGTGAACATAGCAGAAGAATACTTGCTTGCCCAGGCTAAACCTTTAAGAGAAAAAACAAAGAGCCAACCAGTAGCACAATACCTGTAAAGAAATTATTATCATAAAGCTCATTATTCATCATCCAACATTACAGGTCAAGAAAATTCAAATTGGAATTGATTTTTTTGTGAAATTGATTTTCTTGTGCCCACCTGCAGTTACCCAATGCTCCAACCTCCATAATCTATGGCTGGCTTCTCCACTCCAAACGTATCCTGCTTGCACAAAAATTGAAAGGCATTCATAATAATGGGCATGAAAAATATTAATTGCATAAGAAGAGGTGGTCTAAAGTCCAGTATGAGAGAAGTATATATTGATAATATATTTAAAATTAAATAAAAAATAAAGTTATTTATTTTGATAGACTTTTTTATTTGAGATTTGAGGTAAAGTATTGTTTATGCTTTTTTATGAATGGATAACCAACAGTTCATGAAAAATAACTAAAAGAATGTGAGATATATATATAATCATTGATAGTTGATAAATGGATAATAAGAAGAATGAAGGTGATAACATGTAGCTAGGTATGGATAACTCAGAATTGAACCAATTGAACCAGTTTAACTACAAAAATACGATGAATAAAATAATAAAATAAAAATTATCTTATTTTATCTCTCAACCCTTTGATCTCTATCCCTGTGATCCTGCCACAAACTATGTAGATATACAAACTTAATTTTAAACAAAATTTTAAAACTATAAAAAAAATTAATAATAATCCAATTTTGATAAATCTTAAATTAAAATAAATATATACTACTATATAATATGTAATAAGAAAATTACCTATAATAAACCTGAAATCTTAATTTATCTCTAAGAAGAAAAATGCCCTCATAAACCTGAAATCTTAGTTTAGGGATGAAATACTCACAATGATAGAAAACACTTTATAAATTATAATGCAAACTTTTATCTACTCTCTGGGTGTTTCATTTCTATAAAAAAGAAAAAAAGATATTTAAAAAAACAAGAAACTATGATGATTCAGTATTACCTTGAACTTATAAAAACACTCTATAACTCCCATAGGAACTTCTTCGTATGAATAAGTATCCATTTTTTTCTTTACCTTTGAAGTTTAATAGATTTAAAATCATTAAAACGAAGAGGATTTATCTAATTTAAGATTAAAATGAAATCTTAATTTATCTCTATAGGAAGAAAAATGCCATTCATAAACCTGAAATCTTACTTTAGGGATGAAATACCCACAATGATAGAAAACACTTTATAATGTAAACTTTTATCTATTCTCTGGGTGTTTCACTTCTATAAATGAGATATTTAAAAAAAAAAAAAACTATGATGATTCAGCATTATCTTGAACTTATAAAAACTCTCTATAACTCACATAGGAACTTCTTCATATGAATAAATATCCATGTTTTTCTTTTTATCTTTGAAGCTTAATAGATTTAAAATCATTAAAACGAAGAGGATTTATCTAACATTAAAACGAATAGGATTTATCCAATTTAAATTTGTTATTAAATTTTTCAAAATCTAATGAATGTGTTCAATATTTAGATTCATTCCATTGTTATTTAAAGAAGAAAAATCTCCCAAAAGCTGTATAACAGCTAGTTTCCCAGACTTTTCAGTATCAATGAAATAGTTTTTTATATAATAATTATTACTTAAATATATCCAATGGAGTGAGATAAAGTTGCACTATTTTTTGGTTAAAATTCTGACTAAAATTTGGTAAGAATTATTGAAATTGCAGTTTCAGTATGTTAAAATTGCATAACTTGGATGTTTATGAAGAGACTGAATCTATTTTTGAACCAACCAAAATTGCAATATGAACAACCAAAATAACAATTTCAGCCTCGACAAAAAAAAAATTCCCCAATTCCCACAAATTTCACCAACAAAAATGCAAATAATCTACAGTTTAGATCACTCCCAATCAATCAAGTCAAATGAAAAGAAGAGATCTCCCCAACCCTGTAGAACAGCTAGCTCCAACGCTGTTGAGTATCAATGGAATAAATTTACAGCTAGCTTTCCAGACTGTTGAGTATATAAAATATTATTTAAATATATTCAGTATGATAAAAATAAGAGATCTTCCCAGCCCTGTATAACATCTAGCTTCAATGGCTGTTGAGTACCTACCAATGCAATAAATTTCTAGAAGTTATGTGCAAAATGGGAGCCAGAGATGTAGAGATTACCTTGTCCATAGCAGTTGGTAGTAGTATTGACTCCATTTTTACAAATACAGATAAATGAATTGGAAACCCCAGTGTAACCGCAGACTCCGCTGCTCTGTTCACAGTCGCTGCAAGAAGTACTAAAGTAGCTATTGTAGAGACTATAGCTGTACTGAAGCGCCACTCCATATCTCCATCCTTTGGGATTAGTGGGATCGTCTCCAAAGCTGTAAATGCTGGAATAGGACGAGCATTGAAGCTTTGGCAGGTTGAGCTCATCAGCAGGTCCCAGATTGATGGGAGAATACACGCAGCAGGTCGATATGGGGGAGTTGGGAGATATCCCGAGCCCTGTAATGCCCGAGCAACTGTATAAACTGCTGCAAATGTGAGAGCTTCCTGTATCGCAAAGGGGGTTTTCGGCATTGAAGAGCGAAGAGGAAGAAGAGCATCCAAGAAGAACGAATACATCGTTGTGGATCTTGAAAGGCGCAGACCAATCCAACCCGAAGCTGCCACTGTTCTGCATATTAGTGCAGGTGGACATGAGAGGATCGGCGAGGAGAATGATATGGTTGTCATAATCTATGTTAGTGATCTGGTACGAGCCCGAGTGTGTGGTTAACGTGAGCTTCTGGTTCACGCATCGGACATAGGTCTGGAACCTCGGGTCTCCACAGCCAGGCCCTGTACCGAAAGGGTATTTTACTGGGACGCTTCCACATAGGTCTCTGCAAGCAGCACCCTCAGTTCTTTGAGCGAAATTAAAACACGAAATCACAATCAAAACTGCATAGATGAAGATCTTTCGATCCATTTTCTTGATCGTCTTGTTGAGCAAGAAGATTATCGTTCTGCACTCAGAGATATAGTTGTCGACATCAATATATTCAACTTCAATCTTGATCCCTTTCGGCGTTCATGCCTTTATTCTTCCGCCCTAAAGAAAAAGACATAAAACAGAGACAGAGAACATTTCAATCTTTAGTACACATTGATATTCCCGTGACAAATTAGCTGTATCCCATGCTATACGATCTACATGTGCTTTACCGAAACTTTAGTCAAATTGTACCTTCGCGCCTTCTGTTCTCCATTGAACAGGTAGACTGTGAGCGTAAAGTTCAAGCTTTCCATTTTTCAATTGTAGGTATGTATCTACAGTTCGATTACATATTTTGTTACATACATGAAAATTTCTTTTTCCCGCCCAAAGATTGAGGAACGGGCTGAGCTTAAAGGTAAAATTTGGGATTTGATTGAAATTTTAAGGGTCAAGAAATCAAATCGCTCCGTTCTAATGGCCGATTTTATCTTAAATCGCTTAGAATTCGGTTTAAAAATTGTAATTTGAGCAATTCTGGATCATTCACAGTCATAAATCGCGAATTCCTCGATTAAATTCCTGAATTCATCATTTCAATAATGAAAATGGTCATTTCAACAATTCTTCATTCGCCGAATTCAAGCTGATTCGATGGGCTGGGCGTCAAGTCATTTTCATGCCAACATCGAGTGCTTTCACTGTAACGCTTTGAAATTTTAAAATTTGAATTTATTTTTCTTTGTATGTTCACTTTCCCGTTAAAAAGTTGAAAAATATTTTGTTACCAGGGAGGGTACTTTAGATTCATCGAAGCATATTATTATTCCCTTTGTAAAAAGATCAACGAAGACTACTTTGTATCAGACAGCAATATAAACCCTACAATATTATTGCAGAACAAAATATTAATATATAAGAATATATTGTTATAGGCAGAGGGTGTGCTATAATTGTAAATTAAAAAATTAATTTAAATTTAGAATATACACAATATAATCAATAATAGTTTGGAATAATTATAAATTATAAATTTATTTTAAATATATAATATCAAATTATTTATGGTATATATCCATAAAGTATATATATGAAAGATAAAATTTTGAAAAAAAAATCAAGGATTTTCGTTGCTTCATCAAATTCTAAAAATGTTTAGAAAATTTATTCTTATTTTTAAGTATTTAAGTATATGAAATAAAGCATTTGACTGAGATGTGTGAAAGTTTTAGATGAAGTTCAAAACACTCAATCTTTGAACTAGCTTTTTTATTTAAAATGTTTGGAACATGTTGTCTCATTTTCATGTATAAAGTTTAAAGTACTTAATCACTAAAGCTAATTTACTAGGGTCAAAATTGTTTAGAACATCTAACTCCACTCTCATACATGAAAAAACACTCAACCACTTGAGTTAGCTGGCTTTATTAAAAATCTAAGCTCATGTTTGGGTTAGCCTTGCATCACTAAAGCTCGGACACTTAAGCATTCACTAAGCCCAACAAAGTCAAAAATGAAGCTCAAGCTCAAGTTAGCCATGCATGAAGCACAAATCACTTGCTAGTGGAGCTAACCTTACATGAACAAAAAACACTCAGCCATTGGTGCTAGCCCACTTGGATCTAAAATGTTTGGAACATCGTGTCTTACCCTCATGCATGAAGTTCAAAGACTTAACCACTCAATCATTCAAGCTAGACTTGCATGAAGCTAAGAGCACTCAACCATTAAAGCTAGCCTATTGGCCTAAAAATGCTTAGAATACTTTTTTCCACCCTCATAGGTGAAGCTCAAAGCACTCAACCACTCAAGCTATCCCTAGCTAGCCTATTGGGCTAAAAAATGCTTAAACATCTTTTTCCACCCTCATACACAAAGCTCAAAGCACTCACTCACTCAAGCTATCCCTACATGAAAGGGGTTGTCTAATCTTGTATAAAACTCCTCTCTAGTTTTAGAAATCTTGCTATATAAAAATCTAATGTTCCCATCAATCCAAAACTCTAATTGAATTTTTAATGATCTTGGTCAATTCAAAATTGGCCAAAATTTGTAAGGGTATTGGTACACCATGCATGGATCTTGGACCATGATAGAACTCTAATCGTGCTTGAAATTTCTTTCGGATTCTTATCTTGCTTATGACTAGAAGGAGGATCTATTTGTTACAAGATTAGCTTACTCTCTCTATGAAGCTCAAAGTCCTCAATCATTCCAGCTAGCCTATTGAGTTGAAACTTGTTTGTAACATCTTATTCCAACCTCATGCACAAGCTCAGAGCACTCAACCACTCAAGCAAACCCTACATGAAATTCAAAGTACTCAACCACTCAAGCTAGCCCATTCAGCTAAAAATGTTTGAAAGTTCTCATCCCTCCTTTATGCATGAATCTCAGAGCACTCAACCACTTGAGCTAACCCTGGGTGAAGGTCAAAGCACTCAACCACTTAGGCTAGCCCATTGGGTAAAAAAATGTTTGGAACCTGTCATCACATTGTCATGCACGATGCTTAAAGCAATCAAACACTCAGGTAGCTGACTTGACTCAAATATGTTTGGAATATATCTTTTTAAACTCATGCATTAGGCTAAAAACATTCAAGCTAACCCTACATGAAGCCCAAAACATTCAACCACTCAAATTAACCTAAAAATAACCTACATAAAACTCAAAACATTTAACCATTTAACCAACATACAAAACATTTTAAAACACTTAATAATATAAATTTAACTTAAAATATAACAACTTTTTTCACTAAACACTAAATAAAATTTATATAAATAAAATTCGTAATAATGTAAACCATCATTTATATTAAAGCAAAAAATAATATAATATAAATATGAAGACTTTAATCTAAAGTACACTTTGGTAGACAACTCAACGAGTTATTATCTTCAATTTTCTAGCTACAATTTGAGTCACAAATACCTCATTTTTTTTGAAATAAAGGAAGCCAAATTTAGGAGAATCATGCAAAGTGATAAGTAATTTTTATAATCATTTAAAATAAAATATTCCAAAACATAAATCTTCATGTTTCCATATATTTATTATTATATTTCATTTAGATAATGTCAAAAGTGACGCATGTGCATGGGATGGTCATGCTGCCGGAGAAGGCTCTCCTCTCGATGATGCTCAATAATCATTTCATAGTTTGGATGATTCTCGAACAATCTTTTCAAAGTTAATGGAGGGATGCTTATTTTAAAGAGATTGACCTATTTAATCGACTATTTGTGCAACGCCGCTCACGCTAGCTAGGTCGTCCAATCGATGCAAATGGTCGGTTAAGTAGTTTACTCCATTTTAAAGGATTTACATGGTTCCTAAAGATTCGGAGAACTTGGGAGTTCTACTTTTCATGTTTTTGAGTTTGCCCTTAATGTTAAATACGGAAAACATGATATTTTAGGAAGATGATGCTGTTTTTAATTATTATTAATAAAAAATAGTTTAAATTTTTAAAATTTTCAAAATGTTAAATGAATAAAAATGCTGGAGTAAACAAGATATAAAAGTGATTTTAAAAATTGAATATTTTAAAAGTGGAATTTCTCTTTAATGCGATTTATATGAAAGATTTGAAATAATGACCTATAATCACCTACATTATCTTCTAAAAATGATAAAATCACATCACTCATTATTAATATTCTTAATAATACTATTTTTTTATAAATACCTATTAATTCACCCAAATGACATTACCTCCTTTTCCATAAAAAAAAAATACTTATTAATTCACCCAAACCTCCTTTTCCATAAAAAAAATACTTATTAATTCACCTAAACCTCCTTTTCTTTGGAAGGGTATTAAGGAAGATAAGATATATCATTGGGTGGTTTGGAAAAAGATAGTTTGGTCTAAGGGGTTAGGAGGATGGGGTTTAAAACATTATTGGTGTTTTGTAAAGGCTTTGGCTGCTAAAGGAGCTTGGAGGATTTTGAAAGGAGAAAGACTGGGTAAATGTTGTATACATTAAATATATACATCGTTTAACTATTGAGGAATGGTTTAGAGAAGCAAAAAAATATCTTGGGAATGTCTCCATTATGTTGAAAGCCTTGATCTTGGCTTTTGATGTCAGTAGGGATTTGCTGGTGTGGAGTGTCGGTAACGGTAGAAAGGTGAGATTGAGACAGGAACCCTAGATTGGTTGTGAATGGATCCATGTCCTATTGCACGCAATGGTAGAGTGTCTAAGGGACCATGGATACATCTTTTTGGAGCAGATAAGAGACCAGGTTAACACCACAATCATGAGAGAGGAATTGCTTAAGGTCGAATATCTAGGATTTGTAGAAGAGGGGGAAATAGCATAGTGGGATAGATACATGAAGGCTCTCCAAAAAAACCACATCGGATTAAAGGACAAAGAAGATACTTAAATGGTATATGAATGCTACAGGGGGTCATTACACACCCAAGATTGCTACAAGGTATTGAGGGAGGAAGAAGACATACTTGAACCACACTGGTGGTATAGTGCTATTTGGAAATACAAGTGTCCACTTAAGTCTAAAATTTTCATTTGGTTGGCACTTCCCAACAAGGTACTAGTATGGGATTAATTGGTTAGTAAATATGAAAGTGGACTTGGAAGATGTCCATTATGCAAGGACTCTACGGAGAACATTTATCATTTATTTATTCAGTGTTCTTATATCAAGACTATGTGGGAATATGCTTCACAGGTTAAAGGAATTCAATTTATTTGGGGTGGACATAATGTAGATGATGCATTGGAAACATGGACCAAAAACTTGGCCTACAAGGACTATAAAGCTCTCCCATTGATTCTTATATGGGGATCTGGATTTCTAGAAATAAAGTTATCTTTAAAAACTTACATATTCCTCCATTTGTTTATGCAATCAAAGGTGTATATATCTTAAGTTTTTTTCCCACAAAGGGAAGAAACATAGAAGAATAGGAGGATGGTGGAGGAGATAATGGATAGGAAGGGTAATTGGGATTATTTTGATGGTGCGTCTCCGAAGAAGATCGCCAATATGTGGGGCAGGTGGTATATTACATTTAAATCACACATTGGATTAATTTGTTGCAGTGCTTGGAGAAAGCATAAACAACACAACATAATCACTTCCTTTAAAATTTGTTATAATAATGGTGATCCTAATGGGAGTAGAGAAATTATAGATATTTAGGGACTCAAAAATTGTCATTAATTGGATGCAACAACAAAGATCTCCTAGGAACCTCCTTCAGGCCCATATATGATGAGATTTCCAGGCTATCTACACATATATGAGATATCACTTATGAGCATTTATATAGAGAAAGGAACCAGTTGGCAGACCAACTATCCAAGAATGGTCTCCATATAGATCTAGGTATGTGGCACCGATGGGAGATGGAAGAAGAGACACTTACAGAGCATGATCCAAGACCTCATTTGGGATAATGGAAAAGGAATGTGATCCCACAACTCTATACACAAGAAATTTTGATTTTGCTTTTTTTAATATGGACAACATACTATTTTTTGTTTTAGTTTGACATCTCATTGACAAGTAGATGTTATCTAATTTATTGTTTTCAAACTGTAATTTACAAATCTATATAGCATAGAATGAAATGATGTAAGGTCTATATGAAGAATTTGAAAAGATGTAAGGCTATAAGCCTATAAACAAAGTGGTTTTTATAATATAAAGAACTGATCTTTGTTCTAGAGAAAAAATACCATTTAGATAAAAAGATGAAAGATAGGAATTAGATAGATCTTCTTGCCTTTTGAAACTTAACTTAGTGAAATATTAAGGTGTTCGAAGTATATTTCCTTTTACTAGGTGAGGGGTTGTATTGAATCGTGTGGCCCTTAACTCTATGTGAGTGTGCTTAGTACTTTAAGGGTGTTCATATTTCAATACTCTGAAAATAAGTATATCATATTATATTGAATAAAAGAAATAAGAATTATGAGTGAACAATTGGGCTTTTAACCATGTAAAAGGGATGGTTTAAAGAATTATGAGTTAACAGTTGTGAGTGAACAATTGGGCTTTTAACCATGCAAAAGGGATGGTTTAAAGAATTATGAGTTAACAGTTGGGCTTTTAACCATGTAAAAGGGATGGTTTAGAATTAAAATTATATACCCAAAAGTGTCAAAGGTCAAGCTTGGAAGTTTGTATGAAGAGTCAAATATGGATCTATTTAAGTTTAAAATTGGAAATATATGAAAAGTCAGATGGGTTATGTTGGGTATTTGAAAAAGACAAGTAAATGTAAATTTGTTTGTTTAGTTTATTCAAGTATGACATATGTGGGGTTTCTATCTTTTTTATTTATAATAGTATTTTTTTATTCATAAATAATGTGTTTTCAATTCTTAAATATAAAATACAAAAAATATTTGCTTGTATTTTGTGCATTTGTGATGAATTCATAATAATAAATAAATATTGTGTTTCGTTATCAAATCAACATAGATTCATCTTAAACCCATATTTATTAAGCATTAAGAAGGATTTACAACAAAAAAAAATACACCTCAAGATATTTGATCTCTCTTGGTGCTTGATAGATATGGGTTTAAGATGGATCTATGTCGATTTAAGTATTTTATATTATAGTTGACATGGATTTTTTTAATTATTTTTATTTGGTTTTAATTTTTTATTTTATGAGCCAACATGATTTCTCTAAATTATTTTTTGCACCAAGAGAAGCGAGGTGCTCTCAGCCCAGTATGGGGGAGATCATGTCACGTTAGTCACGTTATGCTAGCCGACATAGACATAAAAAAAAACTTTATGTTAACCGACATAAATAAAAAAATAAAAAAATTATATTGTGAATTACTGTTAATGATTATTGGAAATGCTAAACTCTTTTTTAAAAGATATTCAACCTTCTTCAAAGATTCTAGCCTTTTTATTTTATTTCATTTTTAATTACTTATAAAATAATTTTAAAATAATTTAAATTAACTGACTTTTTTTATAATTCACCATAATAATAATAAAACATTTTTTTATAATAAAATTTAGATATATTTTGGTGTGGCTTTAGAGTAGAATTTTGATATATTTGATTGTGGCTTATTGATTAGAATAAAGGAGTGTCATCCAAATAACATTGATGAGATCAATGTGTGTTTAATTTAACATTATACCAACAAATCTACTAAAACAAAAAAGAATATAGAGAAAAACATGTTGCCTAGTTGATCAAATAATAAAACCCCAATAATAAAACTAAATGAAAAGTAATTAAAAGATCTATGTTAGACCCGGATTTACCAAACACTAAAGGGATCAAAATGCTTGAGATGTAATTTTTTATTAACATTTAAAAATTTAAGATAAAAATAACTTACACCTAAAGAAATTGGATCCCTCTCGGTGCTTTCTAGATCCAAGTTTAAGATAGATCTATGCTCGTTATATTTGGTAACATCACATAATGTTATGTTACGTTATGTGACAACATCTCCCTTATGATAAGCTATAAAGTACCTCATTACTCTCGATGCAATTATCATAAAAGTTTGTTTTCAAAATAGTTTTTTATTAAATAATAAATCATTTATTAATAATCAATTTTGTAATTTATTGGTAGGAGTAAAGATAACTATTATAATTTTTTTCCAATAAAATATTAAAACTAAAATACCTTAAAATGCCTTGCCTAAGATTACTAAATTTTATAATTAAAACTTTTGATTAAATATATGATTTTTTTTTAACAATGCCATTTAAAAAAAATGCAAATTTTAAATCCAAGTCATAGAGGTCAATTGTGGTTGAAATGTCTACTAAAAATTGTTGCCAATAGAAATCCAATGGAAACTTAGTTTCCAAAGTATTAGAGGAAAAATGCAAACGAAACAAGAACCATAGATATAGTGTCATGGAGATATCCATGTCAAAGTAAATCAATATTTAAAAAAGTTAATATGGTCTTGTGAGTGGTTCATGTAGATTATTGTTAAATAATTAAAAAAAATGTTAACGTGGTCTTGTTAATAATTAAGTAAATTATTGTTAGTTAGTGAAATGTTAGTAATCACCACTTCCTCTTTGGATACTATTTTCACAATATTTGTAAAAGAAATGAGTTGTAAAGCATAAAGTAATTGTAAAGTGAAGGAATGGTATTTTTTATGCCAAAAGGTAAACAAGACATAAAGCGAAGGAAGGGTATTTTTGGTGATAAAATGTAAACAAGACATATTGGAGCTATCTTATTGTAATGTCACATCGCATTGTGGATGTATAGACCTACAAAATTTGGCATACTGAATTTGTAATTAACAAAAATATGGTTACATTTTTCATTTCAACAAAAATATGGTTGCATTTTTCATAATTCATCAATGTATATGGAAGAGTTATTTCTAAATAAGGGATGAGGGATGAGTTTATGTGATACTTCTTCAGGCTATGTTTTATGCTAGAAAATCAATCTTTATTTTGTAGAATGAAATAGAATCCCTCTCCCTTTGGTCGAGCGACTCTGTCCCTATGTAAAGGAGCTATCGATCAGCTCGAGAAAGCTTGGGCTCGCTTAAGGGAAGTGGAAATGATAGCGGGTCCATTTACGGGGAGGGCCATACAGGGCTTTACGAGATCTTAACTACTTCATGGCATGCTCAATTAGCTATTAACCTAGCTATTTTAGGATCTTTAACTATTGTCGTAGCTCACCACATGTATGCGATGCCCCCCTATCCATACCTAGCTATTAACTACATAATATCAATGCCTTTTGGATTTATGATAAAAAAAGTTTTAGTTTTAGTTTTTTTTAATTATGAAGTTATATTTTTTTCTATATCAATAAACATATTTTTTAGTTTTAGTTTTTCAAGGAAAGAGTAGAGAAACTCACAATGACTCTTGGTTCCCCAACATGTTGATGGTAAGTACCAATGAGTTGATAGGGTTACCACTCTTTAATATGGTAGTTGGGATATTTGTGCGTCATTCTCCATGCATTTTCCTTGGTAAAATTCATCGTTCTGCTTATATATAGAATTTATGTTTTTTCAAAGGAGTGGGGAAACTAACATTGGTTAAAACTATGTTTATTCTTCTTGTTACACAAGATCTCTCTGTTGTAACTTCAATGGGTATTTTGGCTCATACTATACTCAGTTGCTTCTTACATTTCAGGTAATTATAGTTATGCGTTTAACATAAAATATTGATTTACAGAGGTGATTGTGTGTTCTAACACAAGGTTTTTAATGCATCCATTGAGACATTTCATAGGTTGTATATATGTTTCCAGTATTAAAATTTACAATGTGTGTGGCAGAGGAAATTCAAATCATGACATATTCTTGGAGAAATGAGTTGAACACCATTCCTAGGTTCTATAATGAGAATTTGATTGAGGTCATCTAACCATGGTTTAAACCCACCAAAATGCATGGTCACTTTTGTCTATCAACTTAATAAATCCTATTTTGTTTATATATAGTGAATTTAATAATCCATTTGTACATTTTCATGGAGAAGGTAGAGGAAAACATTTCCTCACCTCATTTAGTAAAATCTTTTGGTGACCAAAAGCCTCCCAAAATGGGGAGATATGATCCAAATTGGATCAGTATATAATCTATCATCTATTTTGGTGCTTTTTGGGTAAAACAATTGGATAAATTATCTTGTAGGGACCATTTTAGGGGTAGGTCTTAATTTGTAGATTTGGGTTTTAGAACCTTTCGAGGCTTGTTTGAGATCTTAAATGATGGTTTTTGGGATTAAAAAAATTGCAAGTCTTGCTTTTAGGTTCTTGATGTTATTCTAAACTCTAAGACATTTCCATCGGTGCAAGAATTGTCTCAATCGGAGTCCAAAAGAGGAAGTTATGCCTCCCACAAGTTGACCTATCTAATTGACCCACTACAGAATGGGGTCCCCATATTCGACGTCTAATCAATGATTTTTAACATTAGAAAGGGCTCCTGCTAAATGTCGGCTACACATCATTTCAATGGCATCGCCTAAACAATGTCCTTAAGAGTTTCTTAAGTGGTGTTAAGGACTTCTTTCCCCACAACAACATCTTCTAAAAAGCATCGACCCAAACATTGATTTAAAATCCAAAAAGAGACATGTGAAAAGTATTTGTAGCACAGATAAGATGCCCTAAAAGTGATATTTGCAGAGTAGAGTAAACATCAACTAAACGTATGAAAAGAGATGTCTAGAATTGTGTTGAACAACAAAAAGTGGATGATCCGTCGAACTAGCTTCGAGTGTTCTTCACATAATTGGCGTTAGAGTTATTACCGATGTTCAACCCACACCATTCAAATGTAAATTGAATGTTTGAAAATAGACATTTGCAAAGTAGACGCAACGTTGGCTTAATGTCTGAAAAGGGACATCTAGAATTGCGTTGAGAAAAATAAAAATGGGTGATTTGTTGAAATGACACCGAGTATTCTTTGCATAATTGACATTAGAGATATGGTATCGGCATTCAACCCACACCACTCGAACGTCGGTTGAACGTCCAATAAGTCATGTTTATAAATGGCTCTAACAAAAAAAACATGGAAGGTTTGTTTGGATTCTTTTCCATGGTTGTAACTTAAAATTGTTGATCCTATCCCTAGGAAAACCATGAAAACCCTAGTCAAAACCAAAGATCTAATTAGGGCTTGAATCCAAAGTTTTAAAACCTAGACTTGGACTTCAAACTAGAAAAGGGTCCACTTGGACTCAAATTGTACTCAGATCAAAATTAGATTGGTTTAAATTTTA
Source organism: Pseudotsuga menziesii (assembly GCA_001517045.1). Lineage (NCBI taxonomy): Eukaryota > Viridiplantae > Streptophyta > Pinopsida > Pinales > Pinaceae > Pseudotsuga > Pseudotsuga menziesii. The sequence goes on from LPNX010750662.1 coordinate 436,287, forward strand.
TAACTCAAAACTTCACAGAAAAATACATAAAATATTAAAGTGTTAAAAAACACATTTTAAAGATTCCAAACCATTAGAGAAAAATTATGCTAAGTTTTCTCATGTATATACCACTCTAAAATGGAATTCATTCTTTGAAAGGTGCACTTATTTGATCAACTCTAGTATCCTCGACTAAGGTAGAAAAAATCGTTTGAGTTACTATAACTACACAAAATTTCATGTTTATAAATGCCTCTAACAAAAAAAAGATTCAAGGTCTGTTTTGATTATTGTATATGGTTGTCACATAAAACTATTGATCCTAGCCCTAGGGAACCCATGAGAACCTTGGACACCACCAAAGATCGCAAGAAAACATCTACACCAACAACCACTTGAAATTTACAAAATTTCCATAGGTAAAACCTTAATCCTAGAACTTCAATATGCACAAGAAGAACAAGAAACCATAACACCTCAAGAGAGATATATAACAAGTACAAGTGAAGACCTAAGAGAGAGAAAGAAGAGCGACTATCCCAACATTCCCACCATAACATAAAACCCTATTCATAAGTGCAAAATCCAATTAAAGATGTTTTTTCCAGACTTCATAAATCCTCATAGGGTTCATGAGGGAACCCTAATAACCTCTTCCAATAGGATAAGTAAAATTAAAAGAGTAAAAAAGATGATAGAATGATGTGTATAAAAGGATTCTCTCCTTTATCTATTTATATGAGAGGTAAGGGATGCCAACAATATTATGTGGGATCAATCCCTTGTAAGAAACGCACATGAGCTCTTGTAGACCACAAAAGTGAGATTTATAATCAATAGTACAAGTCCAAACTACTGCATCACAAGCCTCCATGGAATCTATCTATTCTACAAATAAAAGTACTCCATTATGTCAGATACCTCCTTCAAGAACAATATCAAATCCCTAGGCATTAGAGGAAATTTGGGGTCTAAAATGGGCCTTATAAGAAAACGTGCCAAAATAAGTTTTTGTGAGTTGGAATTCAAGAACCAATAGAATTTCA
>LPNX010750662.1:437365-479252 GCA_001517045.1 Pseudotsuga menziesii
TACCTGATCCATATTCAATCCTCCAAATAGGAAACCAAAATGACACATTCCAATTTGGGTTTGAATCCCTCCTCCATGATGCAAATGCTCCACATCCCCTAAAGGGAACTCTCCAAGTAAGTGGATCCTCCATGAATCCTTAATGAAGGACATACACAAAACTATGAGAAAATATCCAATTCCTGAGGGAAGAAAGCCAGGACAACACTATCTTGAGTTCAATCACCCACTCATTAAGTTATCTCAATTGTGCATATACATCACAAACCATCTCTCATTCTATGATCCACCTCATACCATCCAAGGGCTAGTCATATTCTATGTACCCCAAGTCTCATGAAGTACCCCCAAACATGGTGCAAACACTTTTAGAGCAACCCAAAATTCTAACATAGGTGACATGCCCAGAACTAAATATTTAGACACTTAGGGTAAAGGAAAACATTACACACAAATCCCTCCTAATACTAGAAGTGACAAGACCAAGGGTTTTAGGGAAATAATCATTGTCAAAACAATGTAGGTATAATCTAGCTACTCCCAGCATTTGATTTTGTTAGTGTTTGTCCCTGTGAGAGTCATCAACCTATATATAAACATCTCAAGAATCATAAGGTCATTAAACATGAAATCGAGGTTGACTAAATTAATAGTGCTCATTTAAATGATATAACTATTTAACTAATTCAACATAATGTCAATGCATAACTATCTAGAAACTATAATCAACAAAACTATAAAAAAAAAAATTCATTAACACGTGAGGCACAATTTTCTATAATATGACAATAAAAAACAGGTGCTATATCTCATAACCAAAACTCTAAAGTGTTGGGGTACATCACTATCTAAAACATCACATACAATCAAGCTTCAAGTACTTCTGAAAGCTCATAACCATGTTGCAATTGGGCATCACAACTCGCTAGGGGATATGTATAACATGATATAATTTGAATTTCTAACTGATATCCTCACAATGAATCAATTATGTAATTTGGGAGACTAATATTTCCTCAAGTGATATTCATATTGTAAAGCATGCATTATGAGCATCATGAACTGAAGTTGTAAATTAAATTGCTATTTTTGGGAGAAAGTGGACAATTATGCTCTATTTTTTAAGAAGGCTAACAAGTTATCATAGTGTTGAGTGTCAAAAGTTGGAATATTTATGTGTGACGCTACATAAGGACCAGAGATGGAATGAATATATGATATAAAATTTGTAGATTGATAGTTGTTATCGTATCGTTTACAACTATCAACAAAATTTATGTGATATTGACCTATGCTATATATTAGATTAAATCCTATGTCATGGTAAAGTATCAATTTTGTTAGGTGTTGTGGTAAAATTGTTGAGGAAGCTATCCAAGACAGCACAATACATATGACCATGATTTCCAAAACTCATATACCTTCACTAGCTGGAGCAATATCATATCATCCTTAGGTAGATCACTCATGGACATGACATAGAAAATAGTCACATATTGAACTCCCTAGTGGGCAGGTGTATATGAGTAAAAAATGAAACATCCATACACTAGACATAATTTCATAGTGATATCAAAAGTGCAAAATGCATACAATACTCATAGTTCAAAGCAGTATCGAAAGTGCAAAAACATCAAGGCTTAGTTTTTACAATTGCAACTATGTCTATGACTAAATGTTTGTGTGACTATGACAATGATTATGTGCTCCCATGTTGTATTTCACAAAGTGAAACTTGAATTATAACCTTTGAGAAAGTCCGATCTCATAGTGATAAAATCCACCAAGGTTCAAGGAACAAGGTGATAGTTACCACTGCAAGCAATCTCAATCCAAAGCTCTAAAACCCAAGAGAATTTTTGCAAATAAATTTGAAGGTAAGGAAGTTATCCTACAATATCTCTACAAAGTTGTTGCTAACCACAATGTTGATCCTATGGTCACAAAGGGAGAATCGTTTGTAGAACGCTAAAGGTAGGTCAGCATAACTAGTTTTTAGTCTCAAAATTCTTTTTTAATTCTACTTCACCCCATTGAAGCTCAAGGAAAGAAATGGAAATGGTAACAAGGAAAGAAGAGAACAGTTTCTTAGAAGCCAATCTACAACATGAAGGAGTATGAATGGTTTATTATAATCCAATCTATAATAGAATATAAGCACAAGGCCACCTTTGCCTTTGAAAAAAAGGACTGTCCCAACCCTAGTATTAGTCACAGGTTTAAAACGACCTAATACATTAGGTACAACCAGTAATAATCTCATGACCACCAACCAGTGGGTTGAGAGGATTATGGGAGAAAGAATTGCTATGTTTACGAGAAAGAATCAATACAATGAGTATTTACTAGTCAAGTGGAATGATACAATTGTAAAAGACACAACATGGATTTAAATGGAGAAATTTGGCTTGATTGGCAAGGCATAGCTTAGAAGGGGGTGTTATCATGTTTTGAAATAATCAGGCTTTGTTAGTGTATATTCCTCAAGAGAATACTTTTTTTTTATTTACAAAAAAGGTTACTAATGTATGCTCACCTTATAGGTTGTCATATGGTCACATTAATGGTTGTTGTTATGCATGCTCACATTAATAGTTATCGCTATGCATGCTCACCTTAGTGGTTATCGTTATGCATGCTCACCTTATAGGCTATGATATGGTCACATTAATGGATGCTATTATGTATTCTCATATTTATGTCCCTCCCACACATGAGAAATTTTGTAACCACGTCCATATTTAGTGTTTGGTAACTTTCATTAATTGAGGATTGTAACTCCTTTTTTTGATAAATTGGGATCACTAACTATCAAATTATTCTCAAGAAGTAGAGTGGGGGGGGAAAGAGGGGGTGGGGGGGTGTAGTTGGGGAAGTTTGCTACTACAGGAAATTCGAAAGAGACTATTTGGGACAACAATAGCATCTATATTTCCTTGTATTTGTCCCGAGTTGGTGCCATACCTTCTCAAGAAAGTTTCACAGTTTTTGTGTTGAAGAGTTATGAAAATTTAAGTGTAGTTTCTAGTATCTACTATTGGTTTTCTTCCTTTTGTTAATGCTATAGTATTCTCTAGCAGATGAACGCTAGATGGAATTTTTGTAATGTTGAGTCAGTTGTTGTTTCTTTTATTATTATCACTGTTGTTTTTGTTGTGTTGGTTCTTGTTTGCGTTAAGGTTTTTAAAATATATCAAATTCTAAATTAGATTAATAAATATGGTATCGGATCTAAACTTGGACCACCTTCTAACTGTGCCAATACATAAGATGGTGTGTGATGTAAAGAGCCTATATCTTCACTAGGTAAAGAGGATTAAGTAGTTGACTCTCTTTTACCATGACTATAAGGACACTCGAGATGAGCTCATATGGAGGACCTATGTATGGTTTTTGTACTCTACGCACGTTTCAGACTTCTCAGTCGAGTCCATCATCAGGAGAATGTTTGGCTCAATATTAATTATGTGCCTAATATTCTTTATTAATATTAGTTATAAGGACACTTTTACTACTCAAACTAAAATAAACCTTCTCCTACAGGTTTGTGTTCAAGTCAACTTAGGAGGGAAGAAATTGTGTACTTGTGATGCACCATATGGTACTTCTATATACATCAATAAGCCAGGTGGTACTTATTTATTCATTGAAAAATTCATTAATCCATTGCTTTGTTGACATGAAAAAAGGACTTAACTGGGTTTTAAAAGTTTACAGGTTTGGGAATTTTCATAGATGTCGATCCTTGTTCTTTATTAAATGTGTGAAATTCCCCATGGACCTAATAATAACCTAATACTTTTCTATATTGTGTTGGATCCATCAAGATGGGTTGATAAGAGTCTTGTGTTTTGAATGTGTACAACTCAACCAATGCAACTAAATAGAATTTATATCTCATTTACATAAAAAAGTAGGTATAAGATGAGACTAGGTGGATTTGAGGGCTTAGTATGATAACTACATGAAGGAGGGAATATTCCTAGAGGAACTAAATTGTGCAACATGTCCACATATATCGAAGATCATAAATTGAATACTTAGGTGGATGAGAATACCAGGCTTCGTACAACTTATACTGATCATAAAACTACGACATGGAAAATAATTGATTAGTTTCATAACTTAAATAATTTTATTCTTTTAAACCTATACTAGTAGTGCAACTAACCTTAGCTATAGTCATGGGCATGCAAGATGGATGAAGTACTTGTTCAAGCATCATACCTACACATAAATAGAAAAAATAGCATTAGATCATGTATTGCACAATTACCTAATAACAACATAAAGTAGCAAAAAAATCAACAAAACATTCATTAAATAATCATAAGCGCAAAGAAAATGCATATATCTTTTCTCACCAAATTCATTAAATTTACTAATAGTTATTAGTTGCATTTATGTTGCAAGTGATACTTGCGGAAATCATAACAGAAAAATAAGTTTATATATATAATGAAATGATAAATAAATATGCAATCCAACATGTATCATACTCTAAAAACAACAAAGGGGAATGCATGTATGAGCTTCTCTATGTTTCAATAATAATGTATTATTTACTAAATAGGGCCAACCATGTGAAGGTGGAAGTTCATATGGCCCCTCCCCGACTCCCCCTCACATCACTCTCAATTCCCCATACCCAATCTAATTGTTGTAACATACTTGAAATAAGCACAACTACATCTACAGAGGCTAATTATACAGAGGCTAATTACTCTAAAAACATATATAGAGGATTACTACAAAATTCAAAGTAAATGAACATACATATATACAACATAAAACATAATACTCTTATAAATTTAATGCATATAAAACATCATCACAAAAAACTATAAATGTAAAATAGAGGTAGATAACTATAAAAATCAGCATATAATCAAATCAAGTTTAGGTTGTAAACGTCTAGGCCCTCTAGCAAAAACATATATAGTACAATTCCACATGTAGAACAACAAAATGTCTCTTCCATGCATAGTGGTCAATCTCTAATGCCCTATTGTTTTTAGATTTATTTATTTTTATGAAATCTGTAATTCTCTCATTGGCATCAACTCCCTCATTATCATCTTGGCCAGTTTCTTGTGGCACTATATCATGATCATGATCATACTACAATATACGTCTGCGTGAAAGATTCCTAGGACTAGGATCAATGCCAACTATAATTAAAACAAACCATATTTTGATCAACTTAATTATACTAAACATTAAACAAAAAATATGAATTTATATAATTCAACTTGTTCATGGCACCTGTAGGTGTAGTAGGGGGAGCCTCTCGTTGAGTAATATCGGCTTCGACCTCCAAAATTGGCTTATCATGAAAAACATGTAAATATTATTGTCTTGCATACAATAACATTTGTAGACTTGTTATACAACCATGGTCCTGATAGAATTGTACTTTATAATTAATTATGCAGTCAAAATCCATTGAGTTTTCTTACCTCCTCAACGTTGACAATAGAAGTGCCAGTTTCATTGCCCTTTTTTCTTTTAACTAGGATAGTGTAGCCTCCTTTGAAGGTAAGTTTGAGGTCTCTAGTTGTGGACATGATTCCAAAGTTGGCAAACTAGATATCCCATAACATAATGCATTTGGTCAAGGAAATCATTTAAAACCCAACTGAAATTATAACAATGGTAATTTATAAATCTTAATACTTACATATCTACCCTTCACTTTAACGTATCCCCATGGGCCAAGTTTGTTCTAACCATTATTCTCAATTCTGGCATGTGTGTCCTTTTATGTCTTTGAGCCTATGAAAACGGTCAAGTACATGTTTATGCGACTTAAAAATACTGGTCAAATGCAATATACAAATTATAATTTCAACTTTTCGACACATTATTTTATCTATCTTGGTGTTTCTGTCGCACTTGGAGGAAATGATCCCTCTTTTCTCATCTTCTTCTCCTTTGAATCCTCTAGTAGTGAAACCCACTCACATTTCGGGATTAGTCTAGGACACTCATAGCCTGACAATCGATCGATATTAGTGTGGTAATTGTCTTGCACAAATTTCAAGTACTTCCCTGCCATGGTTTGGACCATCTTTTGGTTGAACACAGGACCAAAAAAAGTGGCCATGTGTTTCATCAAATCACTATTCAATTCATTTCTTTTATATTCAAAACATGTTCTATTTGTTGGTGCAAATAGAGCTAATTCATTTTCATGCAAGTGATGGTAGAACACATTGTTTCCTGCATTGCAATAAAATGTTCTGGTTAGACATATTAAATGAATATAAAAATATTATTCTGTACATAAAATCAATATATTGCAATGGATTGGACATAATTACCATGTAATTTTAATCCTTTTATAGACACCAAATCACGGTCCATCTACAATTCAACTTCTAATTATCTGGTGCTTTTTATGAGTAAACCTAACATCATCACATTCTATCAACCTCTGATGACTGCGACATAGGAGTACTAGAACCGATGGTCCTATGTGTAGTCGAGGTCGTGGTTTCCCTCCCACCAACACTAGGTGTAGAATCATGGGTAGATGCAAAAATAATAAGAGTTGGGGCATCAATAACATGTGCAACAGGAGTAAGGGGTGCAAGCATAGATGCATATTTGATACTGCTAACATCGAGTTCTTATCGTCTCAAGAATTCCTAAGAAAGTAGAATTCATTGATTCAAGCTCTCATATTCATTTAAAAAATGTCAGATTCTTTAAAACTATTAATGGAATATAATTTAAAAAAAATTACGTTGTACTTCACGATGCAGTCCATCAAGAATTTGCTTCTCCTTTCATTTTTAGGAGTATCTTTTGCATACACCATTTATGCTAGTTCGTTTGCTAATTTTTTAACATTTTTTTTATTAAAAGATGCCAAAGGGTCCTCATCCCTTGAGATGTACACATCATCCACATCAGAACAAGGAATTGACATCAGAGCCTGAAAATTATCATATCATATAAGTTTGATAATCTATGTAACAAGATCTCCACGTTGGAATAAAAGAGAACAAAATGGAATATAATAACAAAAATATAAATGACCATATACATATATATATGGTCATAATCGATATATATATATATAAACACACACACAATTGCATCTTCCCACAAGCAATACATTTCCCTTTCCCCAATCATACTATAACATAAACCATGATTTGTTAAGCATATATACAAAGATGATTTATTGATGACATAAATTATATGTAATGAAAAATAATGAATAGACAATATCCCTACTTTTTAGTAAATCATGGACATGATTGTTAATCCATACTTACCTAATTCCTAGGTCCTGAGTCAAATGATAATTGAGCAACAACTCCTTGCCCACGGGTATTGATTTTATTTCACAGACCACAATTTTGTTATCCTCACCATCAACAAAAACATAATTGGGTAGTTTGTTTGTGCTTCAAAAACAAGTATTGTATATAAACCTAACAACATTTCCATAGGATTTGGGTCTTCCATCAATATATATATGTAAAATCCTTTATGTTGATTGGTTTCTTTCATTTCATTATAATTTGCACAAATTTCGTATATGTGCATACTCGTTAGATATCTTGTTATCCTACCCCAATGTGCATAAGCATACTTTGGGCCAACATATTCCATTAGTTCCACTTCATTGCTATATGGAACATTCACATCGTCCATTGTAAAGATCCCCAAACAATGTAAAGTACATGGAGCAATTCAATATGTTTAGTGAAATTGTTGTTTATTTCAAGAAATGGGTTTGGTTCCCAATTCTTCAAATAATGCGTGTACATTAATGGAACTTCCTTTCCTTCGATGAACGCATTTATCATAAGAGAATCACCCTCCTTCAACAAGAAAGGAATTCATGGATTTTTTGAATTTTCTTCTAACATTGCTACCTCTAGTTGATCTCGACTTATTGCTTAACGATTTTTCTTCTTCAACATGTTTAGGACAACCATCATTATCTGAAGATAGATCAAATAGATATATATTTGGTTGTGCTTCTAATTAACATCAAACAACAACGACCATGTTCCAATCATATGATTTATATAGCGAAAGTAACAATTAAACTAGTCTATATATTTCACATAGTCAATTTTCATCAATTACAAATGTTCCCCATATTTGTGCAAAAACGTCCATTTTAGAACCCCATGTTACAATTCAATGCCTTAATCATTTCCCAATATCATATGAATATTCCTTTAATCTCTAATTCCCAAGCTTTATTCCCTTACCATGGTTAAAACCTTGATACTAGTCGTGATGCACAAAATTTCATATTGGTACATCCATATCTCAATAGAATGACAATGATCCCCCTTAAAGAGGACATGTTACATGGTTTATGGAATTATTTATGGCCCTCGATCCTTAAAGGATTCATATGGGGTCAAATGGTATTACTTTCTTCCCTTAACCATGGATAATGCCTTAATACCCATCCCTAGTATGCAATACCTTATAATGGTAACCCATATCCCACTTAGAGGCCAAATGCCACCTTAAAGGGCACATTCCTTGGTTTGAGATCATGTTCATGGCCAATAAGCCATAGAGATCCATTTATGGCATAAGGCCCTTGTATTCCATTCTTGACTATGGTCAACACATTAAGACTCATCCCTTGAACACAAAAAATCTTGATTACATCCACATCTCATTTTTGAGATAAATATCTAGTTTAAAATGTATATGTTGTGGTTCCATGCCTTGATCATAACCAATTAGTTATGGTATTACTTGAGTAAGGCAGAGAGGCCTTACAATGGTTCACAAGTGTTTAGGGAGGGTTTTGGTACTACGTGAAATGTACACAATTTCAATTGGTTTCAAATCATGGAGTTCATGTTGATGTCTGAACCATAGGTATGTGTTTCACATGATTTTTGTAGGAACTCTCTTTGCCTCAATTATATGAAAATGTTTGTATTGGAAAATTTTAAAGAAATGATTTCTAGTGGTTTCAAGGACTAGATCTATGATATTTTCATCTACTCCCACTAAATATTTGGATGGTGTTTTCTCTACTACAATACTAAGATAGGATGTAAAGATTAAAGTTACCTAAGGTTTTATGATTTTCATAAAATACATAATTTGCAACCATGGTTTAGAAAATAAATCAATATTAGTCTTAATCATTTGATCCTTTAATGGCCCCTATAATGACACTCATTTAAACTTTCTAGTATTATTAGTGAACGCTCATAGTGGGATTAGGAGAAATAAGGAGGATCACATGAAATACATCATGATGCCAAAGCTAGATAAGAAACTACAAGAAAGATGAAGGTCTCAATTCCTGGTACTCTCTTGTTATAACATCATTAAGAACTTGATATGTCTAATAGGTATCAAATTCATAGTATATTTATAATCTCCCAAAATAGCTTAGATTATACTACAAATATATAAGACAAGAGAGGGTGGGTTCATTGGTGTGATGATTCAACTACAAATATGAAATACCCTTGTAAGAACAATGCTAATGGTATTATTTATGTTTCCATCCTAATAGACTAAGGCATGGGATAGAAAAGTGGTTAGAAATTGTCTCTTTCTTCTTTCGATGTCCTTCTTGTTAATGGCGGAAGCATGCCTTGCGCACCCTAACCCTTGGCCAACATGCCCACAACAAAAACTTGTGGGTCATCCTCGATCCACTTTAGCTAGAAATTACTAGCTCATTTAGCTTGATCTTGAAGGCATCATAATCAGTCCTCACTTGATCGACATCGGTCTTGACCCTATTCCTGAGTGTTGCACACTGTTCGACTTCTTGATTCATTGGGTGGTCTTCATTCATGTGTTGTACTGCATTTAAGTTGACCTTATTCATTGTGATCTCCTCCATTGCTTTGAGCACTAGTTTCTTTGTTGCACCTTGCAGCTCATCTAATTGTGTCGACCTCCTTGGACGCATTGTATGCACCTTATTGACGGGTTGCTACAACTCTTTGAGTTAAGCTGCTTTGGTCAACTGTTCCAATGGGAGCATCTCTTTGAGCGATCCCATTAGTGTTTTTAGTTGCACCTCTTCTTCCCCAAGTTGAGTCTCAAACTGATGCAGCTGCTCATCCTACACCAAGATCCCCCAAAACTTCATGATTTCTTCTGCGATCGTTTGTACAACCTTTTCATTTTCTGCAATTTCTATTGCGGTGTCCTCAATTACGATTCTTCTTTCCGAAAGTTGCTATGGTGGCGTGCTTGGTACCGCACGCGCTTGTAATTCCTCTTTCTCTTTCCTCATATCGGTGATAAGTTTACCCAGGTGTAATACTTTTTCTTCCACAAATATCTCTGGAGTAATGTTTGGAATCTCTTCGCTGGACATCGAGATTACTCTCTCGAGTCTCTGTCTGTTTTCAAATGCTGTTATTTTTTCCTGGATGATTGCTTCCTTCTCCATCTTGAGACGTTGAATATCCTCTTCCGCGCTTCCGACTTTTGTTGGGCCCACTATATGTCAGTTAATTAAAACTTAACATGCAGAGTGCTAAACATAAATTATCAACTCGAGGAAGTCTTTTATTTCAAAGCTATCGTGCAAGATCTATGCAAGCACATTTTCTACCTAACACTGTTATCTATTGGTATGCAATCGAAAATCTTTGTAAACTAGATCACACCTTCTTGAAAGTAAATCAAACCTCAAACCTATTCGTAAATCCAAACTGTAAATTTGATCACACTTCAACAGAATCAATTCTTATAAAACAAGATCTAAATACATAACCATGGAAGCAATGCTAAGTTGGCCAACGATCTATCAAGATGAATTAACAGGAAAACAACTATGATAAATCTAATGAATAAAAACATGAACTGAATAATAAAACAACTATGATAAATCTAATGAATGAAAACATGAACTGAATAATAAAACAACTATAATAAATATACTGAATGAAAGCATGAACTAAATAATAAACAAATCTACAAATAACACACTTACAATTAAAACTACCAGCATCTGCTCAGGGAAGAGGGCCCTTCCTCCACTGAGCAGAGTTGGATATTCACAATGAAAGTCTACAACTATAGAATTAAGAAACTGCCAACATGTATTATCAGAATAAAAGTATTACAATGGATTTTGATCAAATCCTACATCATAACATTGATTTCTCTTCTTTCCCTCCTCTTCGAGATTGATTACATATTTATACATAAAATTATCTCATGGAAATGAGGAACTAAAACCCCAACTTGTGATCTGTAACAGCTGAAACACGGCCGTAACTACTAGCAACTTTGGAACCGGCTGCAACAGAAAATCTGGAAAATACCCTCTCGAAGAACCACCTGCATATCGCAAACCGTGGCTTTTTTTGGCGATTTCTTCACAATTCAGTTAAATGAGGATGTTACGCACAAAACCCATGTCTCAGATTTTTGAGATTCGTTTCCATATGCCCACAAATCAAGAAAAAAATCAAGGCTTTCTTATGTGGCATGCACTTTCGATTAAGGCTGTAACAGCTGGCTATGAGCGTCCTGTACGTGAAAAATCACTCCACAAACCATCATTAGTAAAATTATGCATAAGAGTCTTTAATTCATCAAAGATAAATGAAAATAATCATTATTAACCACTTAAAACATCAATGGAAGTAGCATTCTGTTTTACGCACTGTTACAACAAATGGATGGAAAATGGAATGATAAATGGGCAATAATGGTAAGAAAATTGATGACAGATATGTCGATAAGTGATGGAAAAATGGACAATTCTAGGGCCCAACATCTCCCCCAAACTAAACTTGTTGCATGTCTTCATGCAACCCAATACCTGTGTAGCATCCAACTAGAAGAACTCATTCACTTGCTCCTTCATTTTACCATTCGCACAGTTGCAGCCAGAAGAAATGGAGAGTTTAACAGAAATTGGCAGAGTCACTTAGCGTAGGATTTAGTAGAAATTTGGCGGAGTCACAGCTTATTATTTTTTATTTTTTATTTATTTATTTTTAGCAGAGAATTTGGCGAAGATTTTGGCGGAGTCGCAACCCAAATAGCGCTAAATTTAGCGACGAATTTGGTGGAGTCGCAGATGAACGATGTCGCAGTTGAACAAATGAACAAAGTGTAAAACAGAGTCGTAGCTGAACAGATGAACATAAATGAAAAAGGGGTTGTAGCTGAACAACTGAACGAAAAATGGAGTTACAGCTAAACAGATGAACGGAACAGAAAACGGAGTCGCAGCTGAACAGATGAACGGAACGGAAAACGGAGTCGCAGCTGAACGGAACGGAAAACGAAGTTGCAGCTGAACGAAATGGGAAAACAGAGTCACAGCTGAACAGCTGAATGGAATGGAAAATAGAGTCACAGCTGAACAGATGAACGAAATGGAAAATGGAGTCGCAGCTAAACGAAATGAGAAAATGGCAATATTTTACGGTGTTGCAGCTTTTTGAACAGAAAAATTTCGAAGTCATTTTCTCCCAAATGACTAACTATGTTGGGATGAAATTTTGCAAGCAAGTAACTACCATTCTAATGCATCTTCACACCAAAAATTAGACAAACCCACATCACGAATTTCAATAAAAATGCAAATTGGATGTAGGTGATTATGGCCATTTTCTCAAAAACTGTACATTGGATTGGGATTAAAATTGTCAAGTTTCTTCATCTTGGTATTATACACTTCCTGTCCAAAAATCATGAAAATCCAACTTACCAATTGAAAGATATGCCCATTTCAATTTCTGTACTTTTGTAGATGAACATGAATAAAAATGTGTTGCAGCTGAACTTCCTGAACCAATATTTCACAAAATACAAATTGGGTTGGGATGAAATTTTGCAAGAAAGTAATTAGCATTATAATACATCTCCACACCAAAAATTATACAAACCCACATCACGGATTTAGAGAAAAATGTGAATTTTATGTAGGTGATGATGGTCATTTTCTCGAAAACCGTGTGCTAGATTGAGCTGAAACTTGCCACGGTTGTTCTTCATGATGTCATGCATTCCATGTCCAAATTTCAATAAAAACTAGCTCACGGGTTGCAAGATATCCTTAAATTCTACATTTTTGTCAGCTGTGAATGAATAAAAATCAGTATGCACAAAGAATGTCAAAAACCACTCCCCCAAACTGAATATGTCGCATGTCCTCATGCAAAATAAGAGTTGTCATCTTAGTTGTAAGCATCCATCTCCCCCAAACTGAGGATACATCATGTACTCATGCTTATTAAAACCAACTTCAGCCTAAGTGTGTAATCAATTTTTCATATTGCCTCTTTGTGATTTTGAAAGAAAACCACTTATTATTGTTACCAATGATCTCCAACAATTGGCACACCAACTGAATCCTCAAAATGATGAGCATGAAATGATGTATGAATGAATAGAGCAACTGAATGCAGCATTAAAATGATCAAATTTCTTTTTAGAGCGTGAGAAGAACAAATCACCTACCCTTGTTTCATACCCTGTTATATGGCAGCATGTGTTTGTTTCAGAACAAAAATGCCCAGATCATTAGAAAACTTCCTTTATGCTTGTAAATAGAGGCAACCATGTTTTATTGACCATTAAATCCATTCCAATGCTACATGACTATTCGTTGAATGAGATGCCACGCATTCTTTTGCACATTCCACAACAATCAAATTCATTTCAGAAATTCTGTCAACCTTGACAAATGACCAATGCTGGGAGTAATCATTACCTTCATGCCGCTGAGATAAACTTCACATCAGACTTTGAAAAGGCTGCTACAGGATTTCCATTGTGCATGTATCATGCTCATGATGGCTAAAACCAATGTATGCATTAGTGGATGGTAAAGATACCATATGTATAAGATGGTGGAAAATCCATATACCATATAAAATGTGGCTCTCAATAATTTTAACTTATGAAGATGTGAACCACCATGTGCACCACTGAACAAAGCAAACAAATCAAATAAATCATGCCTTTGTTTTCCATCGTGCTTGTGTGATAGCATACTCTTGAGAAGGAATGGCTTCTACATCAACTTTTTATGTTGTAGGTTCTTGTGTCGAGCCTATCCTTCTCTTTCAAGATGTGTATCAACTGCTTTATTTCTCCTCGCTATTTTTATATGGAAACAGAGCATCGTTTCTTACTGCTGGTTCTTGTGTGGCAGCATCAAGGATTCTTTTTTTTTTAATTGCTGGTTCTTGTGTGGCAGCAGCAAGACTTCCTATTGTTGGTTCTTGTGTGACAACAATAAGGTATCCTTTGATTATTTTCATGCTTGGTAAGTTGGCTTGGTGAGATGTTGGGTAGGACTTTGAAGTAGATGTGCATGAATGATGAAGTGTTAGAATTGAGTGGGAAATGATGGAAATGGATGGACATAAAACGCTATATAGACAATGGAAATGGATAATGCTTAGTGGTTCTTCATGACATTTCCCTAAATCTTTAATAAATCAAAAACTCATGCCATTTTACCTCAAGTTTTACCTCCATGGAAGCCTTGGTTGACATGAATGGACTGGTGTATGCTGGAGCTTTGTAGGTCGATTTGATGCTGAGACATATGTATATGAGAGCTGAAACTGGATGAGACTGAATTTGATCCATGATGTTGTGCTGGTTGCATGTAAAACTGACTGCTGAGACAATTGATGAGGATAAATTCTACCATAGAAGCAGAAAGCCCATTCTCTTATTCTAAAAATCAACTGCTGAAATGAAAATGGAAAGGAGTTGCAAAACTACTGAACAAATGATGCTGCAAGTCATTGCTGAAACCATTAGATCACATAATCTTCAACTGCTACAAATCGAGGTACAATTCTTACCATGGGAATGAATGTGCTGAAGTTGAGCATAGAAAGAAATCATTGGATTACCGGCCATTAATGTATGTCATTAACCAATGTGAAGCAACTCACCTTTGATGACAGTGAGCTCTAAAGTACCTTAGTGCATCTTGACAGGTACGAATTGATGTGCTGGAGTCAAGTCACTTGCAAGATTTGTCAATCAAGAGGCATTGATGAATCCCCATGATTAACAACAAGGAAATATGCCATTGATTCATGCAGATACCAGGGCACTATAAAAACTCTAATATTGATCCCAAATGATATGTCGAAGTCGATGGGACAAGACCATTGGAAGGTGGACCTTAATGAATTCCACATCATCCAATACAAGTACAAAATAAATGATTGTGAAAAATCATAGTGAAAAATAGAACCAACATGAAACTCAGAAGTGGAAAGTATATGTGAATTCATGATGTAGTAGTGATGGGAAATAAAACAATTATGGTGACTACATAAGCAGTGGAAAATGGGACTTCGACATGAATGGATTTTTAGGGTTTTTAAATGAGGAGGGTGAATGAATCTACCATAGTGCAATTGGCTTCTTGAGGGGTTTCTTTCGGCAACAATTGGTATGACAGATGTCTAAAAATTATTATTGGCATGTAGAAATGAGACTTGACTTCAGGAACATTGGACTCTGTATGGTTTGCACATCAATCTCTCCATTTTTTTATGTGCTCAATCCATTTTCAAATTGAGAAAAAGTCTTCAAGATTCACTCGTGTATGCATTGACCTTCTTCTTCCAAGGACCTGCAAAAGCCTAGCACTTGCCTGCAATTAAACATGAGATGGTGGAAGAAAAGAGATGATTGGTCTCTCTTCACCCAAAACTTATGAAAAAAACAACAAGCAATTACTTATAAAACAAATCCAAAGAAAAATGAACAAAGCAAAATCCATTTTATACCTGCAGGAGAGCAATGTCCATCTAGACTCACCAATGGTATTCTGATCATAGCTTCTTCGTTCCTTGTCCAATTTGAGTGATTCCAAAACAAAATGAAAGCAAATTCATAGGTATATTTTTATTAGAAACATGTTTTTAAAATTCTATGTAAGGATGTTCCAAATCAGTCAATAACAGCCTGCATGACAAGGTGTTTTTTTTCGAATTTTGGACTAGACCAACAATCACGGTTTTAGGCTTAAATTTTTCGTTTGATAACGGATTGATGTGATTCCAATTGGAGATGAAATTATATTCATGTAGGTATCTCCATTAGATAGTAGGTTTTGAATCCAATGAGAATTGATGGGTCAAATAAGCCAATGAACAGTATAGAAAATAGAGTTTTAGGAATGTTGATTTGTGATAGGCAATCGGTATTTTGGTCATAGAATTTGCGTACGACATCAGAATGGAGTGATTCAAATTGAATTGTAAACTATATTAATAGTGGAATATACCATTGAAACATGTTTTCAAGATATTTCCATTAAGGCATCCAAAAATTGACTGTCCCAGCTCTGTTCCTAAGCTGCCTGCTTGACACCCTGCTAGTATTTTGGCCATAAGTTTTTCGTTTCATACCCAATCTTAAAAATTCAAATTGTTTTGGAAATTAGATTAAAAGGGATAATTGATTTGTAAACAGGTTTTAAAAATAAGTCAATTTGGTCTCCCAAAAATGGACTGTCCCGACTGTGTTCTAGTAAAATTTTCAATCCAAAATGTCACCAAAAATTTAATAAATGAAATTTGACCCCAAAAAGTGATTGGAATAGGTGTGAATGTTTTTAATGATGTAAATTTAAATATAACACACATCTATACCAAAAATTTCAAGCATTGAGCACCTAGATTGACTTACACAGTCTGTTGTAGCCGCAACTGCAACTCTTAAAAAAATGACATAATGTTGAAATATAGCATGTGTATTTTTATGGAAAATAAAAACTAAACACATATCATGATGTGCAACACACACATATCTCAAACTTATAAATTTTTACATGTAGCACAGTCACAGCTAGGTGTTGCAGCTCACTGTCGCAGCTGAGAGTAATCTGTCACAGCTGGGTGTTGCATCTCATTGTCACAGCTGGGTGTTGCAACTAACAAATTCATGTCAAATTTCAAGCTTGAAGGGATCCATAATCATTGACTCATTTTCCTGTGGATCCTTCATTCACCTTCCCTAATTACTGTAATTTTGTTTACATGATATTTTTATTTTTATTTGTAACAAATAGAGACAAATTGAAATTGGGAAATTGATGACAAAAATAACTTAAGCATTTTGTTCAAATAGTCAACAATTCCAAAGCATTCATGAAAACATCTCATACCCATTCCTTATCTTTCTACTTTCTGATCTTCCAGATCGCAACAAGGCGCAAGAAGAGAGCATACTTATTCAAAAATAAATAAATAAACTTAAAAAAAACAGAAGCTTGGTTTTATTCTATTATTTTATCCTACCCTATTCTACTTAGAAATATAAAAATTGTTCATGTGTACGCATATTTCCAATGGAGCCACTTTCGAAGAAGTGACTCAAGTATGCTCATACTCCCAACAGAAATATATAACTTTATGAATGCTAGGATATGAGAGATCAACTTTCGTTGAAATGATGGTGCCAAGAATTGGTGAAGTATGGAATGATGCTGCAAACCGATGACAGATTGAAACCAAGCTTCAATATAGTCTTTGTTCTCTTGATTGCTCATGGATGTTACACCATGAAGATCCTTATTAAACTGATCTTCCTCAATGCATAAGAGTTTCGGATCTAATGATGTGAATGATGGTTTTGGTTCCAATGGTTGTTCTCCATCAAATATTACGTGTGTCTCATTGATCTTGTCTGCTTGCTTATAAGGACTAGAAGAAACTCCATCTGCAAATCTTAGATTTAAAACATGTTCAGTCCTCGTATGGATTTTCTGCAACAACGCACAGCCTTTTTGCAGCAGTGTAGGTGAGGTAGAACATGAGGGAAATGTAGGAACATTTTGCAGTTCAGCACTGTAAGCATACTGTACTACTTTATTATGGTTAGGGTGGAGGGTGGATTGGACAGGAAATTGTGTTGGATACCAAGGAGTTTGATGAGAAAATGGATTTCGCTGATGTAGATGATTGATTTGTGAGGTTGATATTGAAGGACAAAGTTGTGTTGTAGCATGAGGGAGAGTGGCCATGTGATCATAAGATGGGTCGTTCCAACCTTGTGGATAAGGTAGGTAAGAGTTAAATTGAGGCTGCAACAGCTGCCATGGTGGAAGAGTATTCAATGGCTGAGTATGAAAGTAAGGAAATGGAGGGATAGAGTTTTGAACCATAGATGTAGGCCATGGTTGACATGACTATTGCAACGAGTTAGCTGCAACTCCCAGATCTCTTTGATATGTTTCCTTCATCCTTGGTATGGAGGGACAATGATCTGTGGAGTGATTCAAGTCACATATACCACAACTTTCAAGACTATCCAAAGGGGAATCCCTTGCTTCTCTTATTTCCTCTTGCTTTTCTTTATCCTGCAAAACACCCAATTGTGAATCAGCTTTAGGATTTTTAAATACATTACTGATTTCAGCTCGTAAAACTCTTGTTTTTGCAGCAGATTTCAAAAATAAAGATAAAATTTCCTTAGAATTCTTACCAGTATTGAAGTTTCCTCTTGAATACCTTCTACATAACTCACAAATATCATTATATGCTAACTGAAATACATTACATGTTCCCATCAGATTTAATATTTCTAAATATTCAGCTTGGATTCCCTTGAGTAGAAGTGTTTTAAAGATTTCCTTCCCCAGTTTCCTCTGTTTGGATCTTTGGAGGTTATATTGAAATCGTTCTATGTATTCCTCCAGACTCTCTTATTCTCCTTGTGTCATTTCGAAAATATCTTCATTGACCCTGCAATAATCTTGGTACCTTTTCAAGAATACATGTTTCATGTCTTCCCAAGTTTATACAATTCCCACCGAGGCTCATGAACCATCGGAGGGCTGTTCCTTTTAGAGTAAGGGGAAACACATTCAACCTTTGATCATTAGCACAATAACCATATCCTCTACAAAGTACTTCAAATTGAAATAAAAATACATCAGGGTCTTCGTTTTCCAAACTGTGAAAATTTGGTAGAACATGTGGGGGAATTCTTTTCGTTGGTGCCACTCCTCTCAAATCTCTGATGGGAAATTCGAAGGTAACAACTTCTGCATCTTTCTTACCTGCCATATCTTCATTAGATTCTTT
This sequence comes from Pseudotsuga menziesii, assembly GCA_001517045.1. NCBI lineage: Eukaryota > Viridiplantae > Streptophyta > Pinopsida > Pinales > Pinaceae > Pseudotsuga > Pseudotsuga menziesii. Next base: position 456,418 of record LPNX010750662.1, read on the forward strand.
GTGTGCTATCTTTAGGATCCTTCTTCGAATGTTCCTGTCAACTTGTTAGTAGAATGGTTGGTGCTTACAACACCACTAAGGGGAATGATAAGATTTATGCTCCAAAGATTGAAATTGAAATAAAACTGAATGTAAAGACAAAAAATCCGCACTCAAAATAAATTCAATAAACTGAAATGTAATCATGCAACCTACATGCCCTAGTTTAACAATGCATCTACAAAACAATGTCAGATGCACTTTTGCACAATTAATAACTTCCCCGGCGACGATGCCAAAATGTTGGGCCCACTATATGTCAGGTAATTAAAAATTAACATGCAGAGTGCTAAACATAAATTATCAACCCGAGGAAGTATTTTATTTCAAAGCTATCGTGCAAGATCTATGCAAGCACAATTTCTACCTGACACTGTTATCTATTGGTATGCAATCAAAACTCTTTGTAAGCTAGATCACACCTTCTTGAAAGTAAATCAAACCTCGAACCTATTCGTAAATCCAAACTGTAAATCTGATCACACTTCAGCAGAATCAATTCTTATAAAACAGGATCTAAATACATAAACCTGGAAGCAGTGCTAAGTTGGCCAACGATCTATCAAGATGAATTAACAGGAAAACAACTATGATAAATCTAATGAATAAAAACATGAACTGAATAATAAAACAACTATGATAAATCTAATGAATGAAAACATGAACTGAATAACAAAACAACTATAATAAATCTACTGAATGAAAGCATGAACTAAATAATAAACAAATCTACAAATAACACACTTACAATTAACACTACCGGCATCTGCTCAGGGATAAACCCCACTAAAGAGATAAAAATAGTACTGAAATGATATTTCAATGATGTTTTTCTTCTCATACTCCATCCCACTTTACATCGAAATCACTAGTTTATATAACCATTACTAGTCTTTCATTTCAGTTTCTAATAAATGCTATCATGATTACAACAGGAATCCTATTCCTATTTAGTTGCATCGAATCTCTTCAAAAAGGCACCTGTCATAAACATTATATTATGGGATAAAAATTTCAATAAAATGACTAGCCTGTATTATCTCCTGATTCATAGGGGCTGACATATTCGTGGCCATCTTGAACCTCCAATCCTTCCAGAAGAATAAACGTATGCCAAATGTGAACAAAAACATCATGTGTTTGCTGAGGATAGCGATACCATGTACACCTGTACAAACGAAAAATAAAAATCTTATTAAAACCATGTTAACAGAAATAACAATAAAACAAACAAATTATATGCATGCCTACAAAATCTACGATTTTGCAGGTATGCTCATTAAAAAATGTATTACCTGTCAAAAGAGAGATAACCCATATAACCAAAATAGAAACAACATCAGGTTCTATTTTGTAAATTAATTACTCTTCTGGCTTCAGAAAGTTTAGCCTTGAGCCTGATAATTATTAGCTTCTGTCGATCTACTTGCTCAAGCAAGTGCTGGTTTGTGTCTATCATTGATTTTTTGGCTTCCTTGTATCGATTCTTCTTCAAGTTCATGTCCTTCCATCTATTAACCCAATTTAGTAATTTTTCCTTGAATGTTTTATTTTCTTCATCTTTTAAGGCTACGTTTGCTTGACATTCTTTTAATTCATTTTTCAATTCTGCGATTTTGGTTTCGTATACTCTGTCAAGTACTTGTTGGAGGGTTTCTTCTTCCTGGTCACGACATGAATCATCTGACTGAGAAGAATCAAGATTATTCACATCTTGATCTGGTGATGGAATGCTCATAAACGATGGCTCAGGGCTAGAACCACAAGCATCCATACATGATGGGGCTGTTTCAAGCTTACTTGGCTCAGTAATGCTTTTGGCCAATGACTTTTCACGATTCTCCTCTATGGGAATAGGTTCATCCATATGCGTGGTCTCGGGAATCAAATATGAAACATCATCCTCAAGTTGGACAATGACTGGCTGAACATTCTGTTGAGTGGTTACAGGAACAGAGGCTATAGTTGTTGTATTCATGCTTCGAGTGAATCTTCGTGTGCGAACGAACACAAAACCTTTTGGCTTAAAACTTCCTCTGTCACAACAAACCTACACTAACTGTTCAAGCTTTCGCATGGATTCATCACTAAGTTTTTTAGAAGTACACAAATCAAAGGGGGTTCCATGATTAACATCATCAATATTTTCATCATTTGTCAATTTACCATCCACCTTTGTAGGTGTAATGAGATGTTTGTCAGATAGGGATTGGTCCATATTTGTTTCAGCATAACAAGAATTTACCTTAATGGTTCCCTCATTACTAATATGAGTATCTATAGGTGAACTTGCTTCCTGTAGTTTAATATCCCCTAACTCAGCTTTAAGAATATCATCTACTTCAGATTTTGATGGAGCTTTATGCTTCCTACGGGTTTTAGGGGGAGGGTTTGGCCAATACTGTGTAGACCCTAGTTTATTTTCAACCAAGAACTCATCCCAATACTTACAGCTACAAGACAACTGATGCTAGATTAAAATTTTAATCAGACCGTGGTGGAATAAACTCCTATTTGGATTGCCTATGGTACTTTGTACTGAATGTGCCATTTTCTTCAGGCTTTGCAGTAAGTAAAATGGAAGATTGAGCTTACAACCCTTCAATGCTAATAGTAATCGCAGATGATAATAATGAATATGAGAGAGTCAGCCACCACAAGAGACATACCTGACTATGATTTCATAAAACGCTCTCCATTCTAGTTTTAAGAACCTAGCTGAAACCCCAATTTTTAACTTTGCATTGGTGGGTAAGGGTAACAGTAATGAACTATGTCTCTTCTTATCGAACTTTCCTCCTTTAAACCAACGTTCTCCGATTTGAGGAAGCTTTGTAGCTTCTGCAATCTTATCCTCGTCAATTATAAACTTAAAAGCCCCAATCTGGGCTACGTTCTCCCTCAAGTTCATAGTGAATTGTTTAGTAACCTCAGCATTATAGCCACTGAAACATATGAAAAACGGACCCCATCCAATCTTTTCGAACAGTATAGCAACTTTCTCATCAACTTCAACTAGCTCAGGCCCTGAAATCTCAAATCGACTGAGAGGAGCCATTGTTTCCTCACTGTAACTCTAGTTTTGGGTTGAAACAAATGAAGATGTGAAAATCGAAGGAATAGGTATCCAAGTAAAAGGCATTATGTGAAATGTCAAATCCTCAATTGATTCATATGTGACAGAAACAAGAACCCTATTTTTGGCCATGTTAACCAAATTTGGAAATGATGAGAACAACAGCCAGTGTTTTACGCTATGATAAATGGATAGACTAGCCATGACTAACCGAATTCTTTAGAAAACAGTGTGTTAAAATTTCAAACTCTAACTAAACCTTCATATCAGAAGTCATTCAATTCAGAGATTGTAAATCGAAACATTAATAATACTTAGTCTGGAATGATGGCCTCGTACAACATCATGAATGGGAATGGCTATCAGTCATTTATGGAATTGAATTCCACTTATGTGATTTCATCATTAAACCCACAGCTGTTAATTAAATTGATAGGTGTTAACAATTAAACCAAATCCAAATGCCAATACGAATTCAATCTTTATGCAGTGATCCTTGTAAACAGATGTTATCAATTTAGCCATTCGTAACCTATACCTTAATCATAACTGTCAATCGATAATAACCAAGAATTACACTTGGAAGGAAATCGTGTTCATGATCAGGGTGATGTGGAGTTGTCATAACAACCTATAATGTTCCCAAGGGTTTCTAAAATTACAACTAGGTAGCAATCACCATTCACAATCAAACCGTATACATACATATAATTATTTCAAAATATAGTTTTAAATACTTGATGAAATCCCAATCACTTGTGACCCACTACAAGATGTGATAGGATACAAAGCTTATAAAACTATTATGATTATGTTTATGTGACAATGAAAATTTCAAAATAATATACATACAATTGAAATCTAACTATTTTGTGATATATATATATATATATACAATTTTACAAAGCCATGATATGATATTAAAAGATTGAGTTCTATGTAAAATCTAAACCTTAGGGTTAATGAAAATATTTCAATTAATAAATCACCCTTAGTTATAAGGATTACAAAAACTTATGATGATAAATACCTTATCAAAACCAAATTTTAAACAAGTTCTAAATGTATCTTCATTTTAATTCGAAAAAACTAATTAGCATACTATACCTTAAATCTCCTATATCAATATATCTAATCGAATGAATTAATGATAAAATTGATCATATATAAAATTTACAAGATTGACAGCTGCTAATTTGCCAAATTTATGAAAGTATTTTCATAAATTTCTAATACGACTCTTAACTCTTCTATAATTGAGAGTGCCTTCAGAATCGAAGATTCTAAAGGCACTCTTTTATAATTTTTTTAAAATTAATCATAGAAGAGAACTGATCATTTTTCATCACAACAGGAAAAATGATGAGGTTGTTGCTGACTTCCAACACCTCCGTGGAGTGCCCAAAATGCAGCATGTGGATAATCGAAAATAGGTAGAACAGTTGTAGTATAAATTCCCATTCCATTGGTTCTCTAGTGATGGGACCCTTGTCGCCATACTTCCTCTTCTCAAATGTGCCCTCTATGCATTCCGAGTATTCTAGAATGTTGTGATCATTGTATTGCTGCTTCTACAACTATAGAAAAATGTTCATTGTCACATGGACTCCCTTCGGTGTCGTTGACATATTGATTGTATACTTATGATTCTTACTTATGTGTACCACTGGTGCTCTTGCCTTCCTTGACGATACGTACCCCAGGATATCATCGACCATCGGCGCTTTCTGCCTTATAGACTCCTCCACCGTTGTAGTCGATGGGACAAATTATTCCTCTGTTTCTCTTGTTGAAATTCGATTTACCTTCATTCTTCTGCCTGGAGTGATTGATCGATGTGCAGTCATCTTCTTCCTTGGCGGTCACACTAATGCAGTCCAATTTTTGGTTGTTCTTCCTCGATCGTTGTGTGTGCTCTGAGCGAGCCTTGCATATTGGTTCTGGAAATCAATTGTGCCATAGTGTGTTTACTACTTCTCTTCACTCTCACGCTTTACTTCACTCTTCCTCTTTTCTCTTCTCTGATTCAAGTTGCAAAATGGGTTGAACCATTCCCCTTGGCCTATTTTTATAGCCTTCGATCCTTCCACGCGAAAGATTTGGAGCATCATTTCCAAATCCCTTAGAGATTGACCAAATCTTGCGTCGATTATGCAAATATAACAACCTCATTTTTCCATAAGTGCGTGTCTTTCCCACTTGAGTTATCACCAAGATTAAAAATTTGATGTGATTCCCCTTTTATTATTCCTTTGTTGTCTGTCAGTAAACTTCTCTTCTGAACTTTTCTCTCTTTTTTTGTTTCCTTGTGGCGGTCGTCAATGGTGCCTCACCTGGCTATCCCGATAGGGCTTTAGTCGGATTTCATTCTCTATTTTGGGTAACAATACTCCATTTAATTGTTGTAACTGTACCGCACCTCCGTCGGTAATGAAATGAATCACATAGGGACCTAACCAGGCCATTTGCAGCTTACCTGGGTGTCTTGTGAACTTGTTGTCGTAGAGGAGAACTTGTTGATTCCTAGAAAAAATCCAAGGTATCGATAGTAGGGATTCTCCTAGGTAAGCGATCCCAACTAGATCGTTCACCATTTGGTATGGGGAACTCGTCCAGTTAATGGTCCGGCTACCGTAGATCTAAGTTTGTTTAAGTCTTTATCGGTCATGAACCGATCCACCATTTATATAATTTTATTTATATGGATGAAATGCAAATGCCTAAGCTAAATGCAGGTGACCGATGAACAAGAGCCTCACAAGTGATGCGTAGGTTCTTACCACTCTTTCTCCTCAACCACTTCTATAAATCCAAATCTAAGCAAATTAATTATATTCTAGTCCATTCTAAACTAATCTATCCTATCCCCTTGGGGAGAAAATTTAAAAGAAAGAGAGTAATGTACTGTAGTTATTTGTAATGAATTTTGTAGAATGTTCCAATTCCATACACATAGTTACAGCAGAAATATTAACAAAGATAGCATTGAAATAATAAACATCCATTACTCAATTCATACACGGGATTTTATATAAAAAAGAAGAAAACCATTAATCATCAAAGAAATAATTCATAGAGAGTCAGAACGATCTCACGGTTTGTACAGAAACTAAAAGGAAGTAATTCCACAATTAAGATTCCTCACAATCCATGTCAAATCCTGTGCAATCATTTCCCACCAAAAAATTTCCTTCTTTATTAGTAGAAAAATAGTTCTTCTTACAAATAAACAAGCCTTCTTATGCCAGCGAAAAGTATTTTTATGCTACCCTCTCCCTCTATTTATAATACAATTACAATGACTTATCGACATCCCTGCCCTTAGGAATTCCAAAAATTTCATGTTTCAGTGCTTTGCACTAGAAAATGACAAAAAATGACAAATACATAGAAAGACAAAAGTTCTTTAAATGGGCCCAACTAAACTTGCAGTGTATTTCCCCCATGCATCTGCTTCCTCAACGATAGTTCAATTACTGGCTCCATCATTTGCATTGTCACCTCATGTACAACCAGTTGGGATTCCACACTTGTTACCCTTTCTGAAGTGGTTCTAAACAAGTCTTCCAAAATGTAATTACTCATCGAATCTTGTGCAACCCAATTTCTGACACCATCTTCACTGATGGATTCCATCTTTTGAATATACTGTTCATCCTCGTGTGATCTATCTTGTAGATACATCATGAATTGGTCTTTTTTCGGGATTTCATTAATATTTGTAGTCGACGGAAGCTAGCATCTCTCATGAACTTGGCGCATCTTCTTATAGAACCATGTACACTTTTCCAGGGTCTTCTTAGTTTCATTACTCAATCTCACCGAAGCTTTTCTACAAAATTCCAAGAGAGCCATTTCTATTTTTAATCCTCTGGCAGTCTTCTGTGGAAAGTGTTCAGGAAATGTTGAGTTGGATTCACTCTTGTCTCTATTGTCTTCACCTTATGAATTTCACCTGCGAGATTTATTTGAACTTGGTGCATGTTTCTTTGGATTGTGCAAGCCTGGGTATGGAAAGGGGTGATGTACATCTATCTCTCATTTGCTACCTTAAGCTGAGATTCAAGAGATCTCTTTTATGTCACCAAATCCTCTACCTGGGTTCTCAATACCCTCATTTGTTGGCGTGTTTTGGACTCTCTTGATTCTAGCTCCGAGATCTTGGCTTCAAAATCTTTCTTTTCTCCCTAAAAAATCATTACTTGTACTTCTAAGGCATATTTATCTATTTACAAAGCTTGGTACTCTCTTTGGAGTCTTTCGTTTACTAATAGAGTGGCCTCGTGTTTTTTTTTTAATTCTATTCCTTCTCCTCTTTCCTTAACTAGAGTATCTCTCATTTTGAAAATCTTTTCTTTATGATGTGCGACATCCGCCACCAGTTTGTCGACATTATCTCTGTTGTCTTGCGCCTCTGCTATACTTATGGATTCTAAGAATTTAGGGTCTTTATTAGTGCCTTCGACAACAATTTTTTCATTCACCATGACCATGTCAGCTTGGGTGCCAACCTTTAATAGTCTCTCTGATCTTCTAACGATATTTTTCTTTGCCTTATCAAAAGATATGGTATCTAAGCATGCTACTGTGTGATGCTTACATGGGGTGAAAGGAATGAGTCCAAGTTCTGCAAGAGGAATGTGGCTACCTGTGATTGTGCCACTTGATGAATTAGGACGGTCTATTGGGTTGTTCTGAATTGCCTCTCGGTCCAATTCCTCCCTAAGCTTGTCCTCTTCTTCCTTCTTCTTTTGTTCTTTGGCTGCTTGCTCAAATTCCTTTTGTTTTCTCTGTGCTTCTTCTTTATTAATTTTGTCTTCCTCTTCTTGTTTTCTTTGAGCTTCTTCTGCTCATTTACTTTCATCTTCTTCCTATTGCACCTTCAATGCCTTTTCTTTCTACTTCTGTGACTACTTCTCTGTGGCGCTGCTACTATCTTTACCCCCACTGGTGTTTCCTTTCTTCTTGAAACTCTTACTTAGCGCAGTCATGTTGTTGGCGTTCCTATATACCTTTTCATCCTTATCGAAGTGAGGATAGTATTCATAATGTACTCCAACATTCGTATAATGTTCAACAACTTTTCCAACTGTGTCATTTCCATGAAAACACTTCTCCCCGAGGTGAAAATTTTCCAAATATTTTACGAATTCAGGGGCACTTTTGACCTTAGTGAATTTGTAACTACCTATGCAAAAGGGCAGTGGCGGGAAGGTTGCATTTTTCATGTCAAATAGGAAGTTACCTACTCCATTTATGAACAACTTTCTGACCACTTCCTTATGGACTACATAGTCTGTGGTAGCAGTGATGGGGCTTTAGAACCTACATACATCCTTAGGTAAGTTCCTTCTTGAGAGAAATAATAATCCCCATATTCGCAAATAACCTCCATGGCGTTATCTGACAACCAATTGGGCTCTTTGAGGAATATCAACTCATATAGGGGCATCAGAAACTCTTCACATATCATCTTGTATAAACTTGCATACTATGCGCCCAAAGGATCTAATAAGAAGCATATATAGAGCTCTCGGTGTGTGTCCACATGCACTCGAAATTGGGAAATGGGTTCCTGCACAGGATATAGCCAATCAGGTAGGAGGCCATGTAGAATTCTCACCTCTTCTGAGTTATCCCTCCCTGTGTGGCAGCTACACAAGATGACAAGCTGCTTGAAATGATATTAGCCCAGTTGAAAATTATGCCTTCAAAGGCTACATAATACATTAGTGGGACCTAGCTTAGTTTATCCGTTTTCCCAGACGAAAATCCTATTCAACATCAAGGCTATGATCCTGAAAGGGGGGTGTAAGCTGATAACTCATACTTGCCCGTTGCCTTTTGGCGCAGTTGTCTTCCTGCTATCATCATATTTTTTGACACACTCCAAAATATCCAAATCCACTTTATTAACCCACTCCTTTGTCATCGTAACTTGTGGAGGTGGAAGTTTGTAGTCCATGACTATGTAGGTCGGAGTAAAAGAAGAAAAAGATTCCCCCTCTATATTGGAAATAATAATTGTGGTGGGGTTTGTCTGGGGTAAAATCCAACCGATAACTTCTGCGCATGGGAAAATCTCTGGTCATGTAGCTTCCTCATTAATGCCTGATTTATTTATATTTTCATATAAGGACATTTATTCTAAACCAACGTCGGGGACATTCTGGTCTCTAATCATCTGATATATCTCCCCCCACTTGAACTCTTGGTTAGCTCCTATGATTTCCTTGGTGTCTTCAAATGTGATCTCAGTCCAGGAGATGATCTCCACATCTGAATCGACCTGAGTGGCCTTAGCCTTCTTCTTACCGCTCTTCTTAGGAATGGTGTGAGTTTATCGTTTCCAAACTGTCTTTCAAGAAGTAAGCCTTCTTGGTGAGAGTGGAAGTTGTGATATGAAAATGGTCTTAGTAATATGGTATTTATCTTGAATAACTTAAAACAACATGCATTTTGTATTAAACCGAAATAACCAAAAACTGAGTCAAATTTGTTTAAATATATGAATCATTGTTCTTTTTAAAAATAGACTTCAATCAGTGTCTAATAAGATAAAAGAGAACATAATTGTATTTACTATTCCAATACTAGCCATTCAAGCCACTCATAATCAATTTTGTGAGGTGTAGAGAGGTTGCTCAGTCATTTTATGCTTGCAGCAAGGGTGTGTTCTTGCAAAAATTAAATGAAAACTTATGAACATATGTGTATGTGTCATTTTGTGAGTTACACATCTGTTGTCATATATCCTTTTTCACGTTCCTAAATAGATCAACACACTAAAGGCCGAACAATTCACTACTTGTTTTCAGTGCATAAATGTTAACTTCTTTTATCCAAGTCCACGGAGTTCAACAAGTTTTACTTCCATCCTCTTATTCATTAAGATCATAACTATTAAAACATCAAGACTTCTTCTCACCAATCCCCCCAAATGTAACATAATAACTAGTGAAACATGGAAATGACTCAATAAACCAAAAACCAAGGAATATTTGGGTACTAAAAAAACCCTGGTTTATGCTTAATACCCTTGAAAAACCTCTTACATGATAGTGTCAGGGCCTAAGGAAGATCGTAGGCAATGCAATCTTACACACACAAGTTGAGGCGAAAACCCATCCCACAACTCTGTAGCATAGTAATACTTAGAGTCTAATTCTGCAATGGGTTTCCCCTTTATCACATACTCATCTCCTGACACGTTCAACCCAAACAATACGCAGGTCACAAAGCATCCAATCCAGAGACACCTTAGTGTAGAAACCCTAAGGTTCAACGTACTAATACTATCGGCTCGGACAAAAAACCCAAACTGTGCGGTAAAGGCTGAAACAAAGTCGATGAAGTTTGAGCTAGCATGATGGAGAGTGTTCCAAACATAAACGTGATCATGAGTCCAATGATTTCCTTAACACAATCTATGGGTGCCTTTAGAAAAAACCCTACGGGCTGTGGATTTTCTTTCATTAGGAAAGGGACGCGAAAAGTGATAGGAAAAACCAACCATGGTGACTCTCTAAAACCCTAAACATCCACCATATATAATAAAAAAAATTATACTTTCTAGAAGAAGAAAAGGACAATAGGATAGGTTCATGATCCTACCTATCACTGGTGAGTATGGTGTTGGGTATACTGGTGCGAAAGCTCCAAATGTCCGTTGGCAGTTGGGCTCTCCAAAACAGGGTTTGCAGTGAAAAATAAAAAACAACTCATCGTGTATATATATATATATATATATATATATATATATATATATCGTTAAAACAACCATTAATGTGGTGCCTAGGAAGTATTTAATGTAACGGGTTCAAAACGTCGTTTGGCGCCAACTCTTAAAACTCACCGCGTAACACCGACATATGTCAACGGTTTTCTTCGAGTTTTGTCGATACATCAATGGTAAAATGTGAGTTTTTGCGATGGCGTCAGTGAGAAAAGATGAGTTCCTCTGACACTGTCAGCGGAAAATAATCAAAATTTTCCGATGAAAAAGCGTCGACAAAATTCTAGGAATCCATCCGATGAAAAAGCATCAACAAAACTCAAAGAAAATTTCCAATGTATTTTAACGTGTTGGCGGAACTCGTTGAGTCCTTCTGATGTATCGACAGTGAAAAATGAGTTTTTTCATGATAGTGTTGGCCAAGAAATATGAGTTTAGTTGATAGTGTCGGCAAGAAAAGATGAGTTTCACCAATAGTGTCGGCAAAACTCAATGAGATATTCTGATAAAAAAGTCAGCAAAACTCAAAGAATTATTCCGATGAAACTCTTCACTTGGTTAAAAAACTTCAAAACTTGGAAACAAAGAAACTTTGGCAAAAAAGAATTGGAAGCAACTTGCCTGTGATTTGTGACTGTGTCGGCAGAACTTGCTGAGTTCTTTGATACGTCGGTTAACTTGCCGAGTTGATCCGATGTGTCACCAAGACTAGACAAGTTGACTCGATGTGTCACCAAGACTAGACGAGTTGACCTGATGTGTCAGCGAAACTCGCTGAGTTCTTCTGACATGTTGAAAGAAAAACCTGAGTTTTAACTTAGTCAAATAAACTTTCTGGCTCAAATCAAAGAAAAAACTAAGTGTTGGTAAAAAAGTAAGGAGGGGCCCTAAAATATACAAAATTTAGGGAGGCAGTTGCAGCAGCAACATTTGGTGACTAGCTGGTGAACACAGCTCTCTGAAAAAACTTTCTTTCTAAAACAAAAACTGCTACATGGTACTTGATTACAACAACTTCTTCAAAGCATCTTTCGAGATTATTTAAGAAGCTAGACTTCTCCAGGGATGAAAAATTATGTGCATCACATTGATTGTATTCCTTTTGGGGATAGGGTAACCAGGGTTAGAAGTCTTGATAACGCTCTTGGGACCAAAGTATGAGATTCATTTTATCTCTATCTTTTGGTTGTTTCCAGATATGACACCACAGGATTGTAACAAAGTTAGACAGATGTATTCGTTTGTTCCTCATTCCCATGCTACTCGCATTCTTTTGATGCTTAATGACATTCGTATTTTGAGTCTTCCATGATTGCTTCTTTTAATTTGAGAAATTGATTTGGGTTCTTCCATCCATAATGTCCTTTTGTGTGAGTGATAACTTGTTTCAAACTCACGGATGGAGAGGAACCTTTCTGAGCAATCCATTTAATTTGTTGATTTATTTCTTTAGCATATATTTTTTTGATGTATACTTTTTGTTTTGGAATTTAGACTCTTTACTTCAAGCCATTTGGCTTTCATTTTGTAGCGTGGGATTATTTTTAATGCCATACATTTGTTGATCCCGCTTCCTTTCCATGGGTCTATCATGGCAAGCTTCTTAGGACAAATATTAGTGTGAAGATGGATGGAGCCCCAAGATAGTATTCTAGACCTCATGAGCCTTAGTTATTTTACAAAGTTTTAACAAGACTTCAATGTGTTCTTGAAATAGCTTCCCTTTCTGTAGTCTATTAATTAAAGGATCTCAACTTTGATCAAAATTTTGCACATATGTTCTAATAAGTAGTTCTTGGATTTCAAAGCATTTTACGATTATTCAGATTCCAATGTCCCCAAGCATAAAAAATTGAGTTGGCTTATTCTAATCAAAATCAAGTAAAACATAGCAAAAATAAAAAATAAAGAAAACTAAATAACACAAGAACAAAAAGAAAAATTCTTATTTATGTACAAGAGGATTCCTAAAAGGAACTAGGTGAAGTATCGTTTGAGAACAAGGCCATTAACAGGAAGGTTCTCTTCCTTCCCTTGTAAATATTGCAACTTATAAATTGAGGGGCCAAGATTCTTAGCAATCTGATAGGGTCCAACCCATAGATGTTGACATTTGGTATGTTTTCCCTTCTCGTCATGCAGGTGATCCCATTTTAAAACCAAGTCTCCTATTTCAAAGTTCCCCTTCCCATATTTTTTCTTATCAAACCATCTCTTGACGATGTACTGATGTTGGTTAAATATTTCCTTATACTTATGTCTGGACTCTTCAAGTTTCAGCAGAGTGTTAATACGTGCTTATAAGACTTCACTACCAGATCCCCATGAGGCTTGAGCTAATTGCAAGGATGGAAGTAGAATGTTCAGGGGTAAAATAGCTTATTTCCCATAATCCAAAGTAAAGGAGAAACTCCTAAGAAATTATTTGGGGTGATCCTATCTGCCCATAGATCAATGGGGAGTGCTATGTGCTAATTTATTTGATTTTCAATAATAGTTTTCTTCAAAATTCGAAAAAGGTTTTTGTTTGTTGATTATGCTAACCCATTTCATCGGGGATAATAATTTGCTAAATAATGTAATTTTATTCCTTTTTCACAAGAAAATTTAGTTATCTTAATGGATGAGAAATAAGATGCAGTATAAAAAACAAGGGAAATTGGAACCCCAAACCTGGTCATAATGTTTTCTTGCAAAAACTTGATGACCTTGTCTTCATTCACTTTTCGTAATGGAACTGCTTCAACCCATCGAGTAAAATAATCCGTAGCTATGAGGATATATCGATGCTATAGTGAATAATTCAGATTGATTTCCCCAATGTTCGAATAGCTCCAAAATAATGACAGGTTGTAATGGTTTGGGTGCTTTTGACAATCTACCACCACTCCTTTGACACACATCACATTTTCTTGTATAAGCATAAGCATTTTTTAATAGCATTGGTCAATAATAGTCATCTCTAAGGATCTTATGAGCCATAGTATCTCTAAAGAAATGTCCTCCCGTGGGACCGTCATGCAATTCCTTAACTACTTTGGATGCATATTCTTGCTCGAGGCATCTAAGGAACACTCCATCGTAGTTTTTTCTGAAAAAAAAATCCATTGATTATCTGGTAGGAAGCTGACTTCAAACGAAGTGCCCTTCATTTTTTAGAGTTCCAATGCTCCGGTAAATGTCCTTGCCGGAGGTAATGCACTAGATCCTTGTACCAAGATTCAGGAGTAGTAAATATGGGACATACATCGATCATGTTTAGCTCAGATTCATTCTCCCAATCACAATCTTCATTAGCATAACCTTCCGCAAGAAACTTGCATAGTCCTTGCCCTTTAATAATAGTGGTTGGATTGAATTCTAGATCATATTCCTGTAGTGTTGTCACCCAATTTCCTCATCGCTCACCCAATTCTTTCTGTACGAAGAGGGACCTAACAGTTGGATGAGGAACAATCAATTTTGTCCTATTTTTCAAAATATAAGGTCTGAATTTTTTTACTACTTTAAAAACCGTGTATTCTTGTTTGTCTACAGTAGGGTAATTCAATTCAACCCCTTGTAATCGGGTACTCATAAATGATATTGGGTATTCATCTCCAAATTCTCCCTTCTGAGTGAGCACCGCTGCAAGTGAGTTGTTTGAAGCAAAAGTGTACATAATAAAAAAAATTTCAAAGTCAGGAATCCTTAGTGAAGGTGCATGGGCTATCATTGTTTTTATGTCTTTAAAAGCGACCTTCTCGACATCAGTCCATTTGAATTGCATGTTTTGCTTCACCATTTGCTGCAAAGGTTTCATGATTTGTGCAAAATCTGGTACGAACCTTCGAACAAAATTTATTGTACCCATAAATGATTGCATAGCCTTTTTATAATGAGGTAAGGGAATCTGAGATATAAATTCAATTCTCTCTGGGTCTATGGTGATTCCCTTCTTTGAAATAATATGTCCCAATAGTTTTCCTTCTAGAATTACAAAAATGTTTTTCTTTGGATTTAAAGATATGCCATATTTTCTACACTGATCGAAAATTTGTTTCAAGTGAAAAATGTGATCCTCTCTTTTCTTAGAGAAAAGAGTCACGTCATCCAAATACACCATTACACAGTGGCCTATAAGTCCCCAGAATTCAATGTCCATGGCCCTTTGGAATGTAGCTCCATCATTTATGAGGCCAAATGGCATTCTCCTATAAGAAAACATTCCCCATTTCATGTGAAATGTAGTCTTCAGTCTATCTTGTTCAGCCACTAGCACTTGGTTGTAACCCGAGAATCCATATAGAAGGGAGAACAACTCTAAACCCGACACCATTTGAATAATTTGTTCCATTGTGGAACTGGATAATTGTCTTTATCTGATGCTCTATTCAGATTTCAGAAGTCAACACATAACCTTATTTCTCCTGACTTCTTTCTTACTGGAACTAAATTAGCCACCCATACAGAATGTCGAACTCTGAAGATAATATTTGCATCTAATAACTTCTTTATCTCATTTTGGATTAAAGGTTCTAACTTTGGATGCATTTTCCTGAGCTATTGTTGAATGGTTTTATGTCGGTCTTAATAGGAATAATATGTTGTATAATGCGTATGTCATATGTTTTTAGGTATTCATACGTCCAAGATAATATATCTTTATATTGCTGAAACAATTTAATAAACCAACTTCTTTCTCCAGGTGAGCAACAAGTTCCTAAATTCACGTACTTCGGTTCAACTTCCATCCCTAAATTTACCAGTTCATATTGCATAGATGAACTGTTGGTTTTAATGTTAGATGGTTTTCTAAATTTTCTATGTAGATCGAACATTTCTTCCAGTGTCCTTACTCCATTGGGCATGAAGTTTCCATTGGTAACTTATCCATTTCATAGCTCTTCCTGATGTTCTTTATCATCGATCACAGATTCTTTGAACACTTCATCATTTGTCAGGAAATCAATTATCTATTCATCGTCATCAAACACCCTCAAATTTTTAATATTATCTGCTACTGATGGCCTGAAAATGAGTTCAATAGAACACTTGTGATTAGTTGGCACTAACTGGAAGCAAAAGCAGCTAAAAAATCAGCTGCAACATTTTGTATTCTAGGAATTGAGTTTATATTAAAAGCATTAAATGTGATATCAAATTCCAGAATTCATCTTGATATCCTTTTAGGCTTGGTGACAAACAATGAATTCTGTCTCTAACTTACCTAACTACTATCTCAGAATCACCGAAAAAATTTAAATTTCTAACATTAAGTTCAATGGCTTTGTTCAGGCCCTGGACTAGAGCTTCATATTCAGCAGTATTGTTTGTGCATTCAAACTCTAGCCTACAAGAGAGAAATTGTTTATTCTTTTCAGGTTCAATCAAGACACAACCAGCTCCTGATCCCTCTTGTGTTTTGGAACCATCAAAATATAAAAACCAAAACCTATCTTCTAACTCTACCTGCTTAGTATCATTTCCTATGTTAGTGACTAAATTTACTATGTTACAATCAATATCATCAGTCCACGATATATGAAAGAGATTGGATTGTGTGTCTGAGTCACAACTGACTTCTTCTGCTTGATAATTCCCTAGCTTAAGCTCTAAAAAATAGTTTCCCAAAAGTGAGGATGTGAAATTCGCAGGCTCATTCTTTCCTTCCAATTGAGTTAGATTATGCTTCATATGTGGTTCCCTCAATATCCTAATCTGGTTTTTACTATTTTGATACGGCAGTCGCATGTGAGACCAATCGGTTTCAAAGTAACCATTAAGTTTTGTTGACCAGTCTCTACTCAATATTAGTCCATAAGCTTCTGGTATGTCTACCACCATGATATCTATGAATTCGCAAACTCTAAGATCTGCAGATAATCGAATCAACACATCTTTCATTTCCCCTATCACTTTAACAACAGACCTGTCCAATTGAATGATACAACAAGGGGATAGTGTGTTTTGACCATTAATCTTCTTACAAATCGAGAGTGGAATCACATTAGATGAGGCCCCAGAATCTACCAAGCAGTTATGTACATTATGATTAAAAATCTCAAATAATAACAGAAAAAGTAGAGTCCGAGATTTAGATTTTCCTCCAATGCTTGCTTTATTAATTTCAGTATCATATTCAATGGATTATGGGATACTACTAGGGTGTGGATTGAAATATTCCAAAATCTTCTTTCTTTGTTGAGGAAAACTACATAATTCGAATAGGGAAATATTTGTTTTTGTTTTCTTAATATCATCTACAATATCATACCCCATGTCATATTCTACCAAACCTTTCTTAGTTCCTTCTGTTTTATTTACCATGGTCTTTATAGTTTTGTTCACTATTGGTTTTTCCTCTTTTATGTTTACGGGATTAGACTTAGGATTTTTTTGAGTAGTACTGAGAAGTTTCTTCATGTTGTCTTTTATCTTCTTTATTTTAGGTAGTACTAAACTTTCATCCACTACCGGTCCTTTACTTCTGGTTGTAACATTTATTGATGACACTTGAGCTTCTTCTGTTGGTTCTTCCTCATCCAACCCCAATGTGGGTGCCCAATCCCACAATATCATCGTAGTTTCTTCATTTGTTTCTTCTGTCTCATTGGTTTGGTCCTATTCTACTTCAGGTTCTATCAATTGGGCATTTAAGAGTTGATTCACAACCAGATTCATTGAGTTTATCCATTGTGGGAAACTCTTTTTAGAATGATGTTCCTAATGGAAAGTATAAAAATGGTCCATTCCTACTTCATTAAAACTGAAAACAACATAATTGATTAAAGGTTGTTGAGACTATCCACTATATTCCCTTTTCTTGTAATAAGGCTTGAAAGGATTTCTGGAAGTGCTAGCTCCCTTGTCCTTTTCCATGTCTACTATCTTATTTGATAACTTCTAAACCATCTTGACTACATTCTCCAACTCGTTCGATTGCTCTTCCTTGGGTTTGGTTAACAACAGAGTCTTTTTAACAGCTGTTGGTTGTACCTCTAGTTCTGATGTGTGCTTTTCTATACTATCAATATCGGCTTCCACCATGTTGGCTTCATCGTAATTTTATATCAACGTAGGTTTGACTGCTCTTTTCACAAACATTTCTATAGGGGGATATAGTGTTGTAGTATAATATTCTACCTAAGATTATTCAGTTGGTTTTGTTCCAGCACTAAAACTACTTAGAAGAGTGGAAAACCTTTGGTTGAAATATTAAACTTTCTCTTTCTTATCCATCTTCATAGATAGTAATTATTTCATAAGGGTGGCAACGGATTTTTGACTACCAAATTTGCTTTTAAATACCCTTTCAAAGGTGTCCCAATTTGTTATTGAATTATCTTGTAGACTAAAAAACCAAGAAGATTCTTTAGGCTCAAAAGTATATGGAAAAAGTCTGCATATAACATCTTCATGTTCAACATTTAAAAGTTCCATAGCTAGATAGAAACTCTTCAAATGATCTTCTGCAGAAATGCATCTTTCAGGGTCAAAATTCGGTAGCACTCTAACTTGGTGTTTAGACAAATCATGCAAAGGTGCAACTAGATTAAATGGTGTTTTGGCCCTCCATGATGGTTGATTAGAAGTAGCGATAACTCGATGAGACTCTGGTCCCAACTGATCAAGAGGTTGGATGATTTCTTGAATAGATACTATCCACCAATTCTTCCAAATTTTCCACAAGGATAGAATCTTGAGTACAAGAAAATGATTTCTTGGGATCCTACCTTCTTGATAATGTAGAGATTGCTTTCAATCCTCCAAGTTTCTTAATGTAATATCTTGTGTGTCTTCGAAAGTGATCAACTTATTCAAACAAAATAGCGTACAAATGTTGTGAACCTTCTTCTTCAGAACTCACCTTCTCTTGTTCTCCGAGAATGAAATATTCAGTAAACCTAGTTTCAGATGTATTTTGAGTGGAATAATTTCTTGCAAATGAAGTTCCTCTTCCAGCCATGCACTGGAGGCCCTCCTTCTAGTGCCAAAATTGTTGATTCCTAGAAAGATTCCCAGGTACCGACAATAAGGATTCTCCCTGATAAGGGATCCCAACTAGATCGTTCACCGTTTGGTATGGGGAACCATTCTAGGTAACGGTCCAACTACCATAGATCTAAGTTTGTTTAATTCGTTATCGGTCACGGATGGATCCACCGTTTATGTAATTTTATTTATATGGATGAAATGCAAATGCCTAAGGTAAATGCAGGTGACCGATGAACAAGAGCCTCATAAGTGATGCGTATGTTCTTACCTCCCTTCTTGCCACTCTTGCTCCTCAACCACTTCTATAAATCTAAATCTAAGCAAATTAATTATATTCTAGTCTATTCTAAACTAATATAACCTATCCCCTTGGGGAGCAAATTTAAAAGAAAGAGAGTAATGTACTGTAATTATTCGCAATGAATCTTGCAAATAACTGTTCCAATTCCATAGACATAGTTACAATAGAAATATTAACAAAGATAGCTTTGAAATAATAAACATCCATTACTCAATTCATACACATGATTTTATATAATAATAAAAAAGCAGAAAATCATTCATCATCAAAGAAATAATTCATAGAGAGTCAGAAAGATCTCACAATTTGTACATAAACTGAAAGGAAGTAATTCCACACAATCCATGTAAAATTTCATGCAGTCCTTTCCCGGCAAAAAAAATTCCTTTATTAGTAGAAAAAATAGTTCTTCTTACAAATAAACTAGCCTTCTCATGCCAACGAAAATTCTTTCTATGCTACCCTCTCCCTCTATTTATAATACAATTACAATGACTTATCGACTTTCGTGACCTTAGGAATTCCAAAAAAATCGTGTTTTAGTGCTTTGCACTAGAAAATGACAAAAAATGACAAATACATAAAAAGACAAAAGTTCTTTAAGTGGGCCCAGCTAAACTTGCAATATATTCCCCCATGCATCTACTTCCTCAACAATAGTTCGGTAATTTAATGGTTCCATGATTCACGCTGTCACATCGTGTATGGCCAGCTTGGATTCCACGCTTGTTACCCTTTCTAGAGTGGTTCTAAACAAGTATTTCCACATGTAATTACTGACCAAATCTTGTGCAACCCAATTTCTAACATCATCATCACTGATGACTTCCATCTTTTGAATATATTGTCCATCCTCATGGAATCTATCCTGTAGATACGTTACGAGCTAGTCTTTGTTTTGGAAGTCATTAATCTTTGTAGCCAACGAAAGCTGGCATCTCTCATGAACTTGGAGCATATTCTTATAGAACCATGTACACTTTTCCAAGGTCTTCTCAGTTTCATTACTCAATCTTACCGAAGCTTTTCTACAAAATTCCAGGAGAGCCATTTCTATTTTTAAGCCTCTGGCAATCTTCTATGGAAAGTGTTTAGGAAATGTTGAGTTGGATTCTACCCAAGTCAACTGGATTTGAACTTGTTTAGCAACCTTCATGAGTCTTGTTCTGAAACTAAGAGATTCTACTGCAATATCATTCACTCTTGTCTTTGTTTCTTTCACCTTATAAATTTCACCCGCGAGATTTATTTGAACTTGGTGTATGTTTCTCCGGATTGTGCAATCCTGGGCATGGAAAAGGGTGATGTCAATCTGTCTCTCATTTTTGAACTTATGCTAAGCTTCAAGAGATCCCTTTTTTGTCACCAACTCCTCTACCTGGGCTCCCAATTCCCCCATATGTTGGCGTGTTGCGAACTCTCTTGATTCTAGCTCCGAGATCTTATCTTCAAAATATTTATTTTCTCCCTCCAAAATAATTACTTGTACTTCTAAGGAATATTTCTCTATTTCCAAAGCTTTGTACTCTCTCTAGATTATTTCATTTTCTGATAGTGTCCTCATTTTTTTTTCTAGTTCTATTCCTTCTCCTCTTTCCTTAACTAGAGTATCTCTCATTTTGAACATCTTTTCTTTATGATGTGCGACATACTCCACCAATTTGTCGAAATTATCAGCATTGGATTGCGCAGCTGCTATACTTACAAAGTCTAATAATTTAGGGCCTTTATTAGTTCCTTCCACAATGGTTTTTTCAGTCACTATGACCACGTCAGCTTGGGTGCCAGCCTTTAATCATTTCTTTGATATTCTAACGGTAGTTTTCTTTTCCTTATCAAAAAATATGGTATCTAAGCATGCTACTGTGTGATGCTTAGATGGGGTTAAAAGAATGAGTCCAATTTCTGCAAGAGGAATGTGGCCGCCTGTGATTGTGCCACTTGAGAAAGTATGAGGGTCTATTGTGTTGTTCTGAACTGCTTCTCGATCCAATTCCTCCCTAAGCTTGTCCTCTTCTTCCGTCTTCTTTTGTTCTTTGGATGCTTGCTCATCTTCCTTTTGTTTTCATTGTGCTTCTTATTTCTTAATTTCATCTTCCTCTTCTTGTTGTCTCTGAGCATATTCTGCTCATTTCCTTTTAGCTAGGATTCCTACTGTAGCTTCAAGGCCTCTTATTTCTTCTTCTGTGACTGCTTCTCTATGGCGTTGTTGTTATCTTTACCCCCACTGGTGATGCCTTTCTTCTTGAAATGATTACTCAGCGTAGTCATGTTGCTAGCGTTCTTGTATACCTCTTCATCCTTGTCGAAGTGATGAGAGTATTCATAGGGTACTCCAACATTCGTACAATGTTCAACAACTTTTCCAACTATGTCATTTCTACGGAAACTCTTCTCCCTAAAGCGAAAACTTTCCAACTCTTTTACAAATTTGGGGGGATTTTGACCTTAGTGAATTTGTAAATACCTATGGAAAAGGGAAGTGGTGGGAAGGATTCCTTTTTCATGTCGAATAGAAAGTTACCTGCTCCATTTATGAACAACTGTCTGAGTGCTTCCTTATGGACTACATAGTCTGTGGCGTATCTGGGTAGCAGTGATGGGGCTTTACAACCTCCATACATCCTCAGGTACTTTCCTTCCTGAGAGAAATAATAATCCCCATATTCACAAATAACCTCCATGGTGTTATTTAACAAGCAGCTAGTCTCTTTGAGGAGTATCACCTGGTACAGGGGCCTCAAAAACTCTTCACATATCAGCTTATAGAAACTTGCATACCTATTCTCCTAGAGGATATGATAAGCATCATATATAGGGGACTCAATGTCTATCCAAATGTGCCCGATCTTGGGGCATGGGTGCCTCCATAGGATACAGTCAATCAGGTAGGATGCCATGTATAATTCTCACCTCTTCTGAGTTATCCCTCCATGTGTGGCAGCTACACAGGATGACAAGATGCTTGAAATGATATCGAACCAGTTGAAAATTGTGCCTTCAAAGGCTATATAATACATTAGCGGGACCCAACTTAGTTTATACAATTTTCCATTCGCCTAAGTGAAAATCCTATTCAGCATCAAGGCTATGATCCTGAAAGGGGGGTGTAAGCTCGCATACTTATACTCGCTAGTTGCCTTTTGGCACAATTGTCTTCCTGCTATCATCATCTTTTTGGCACACTCCAAAATATCCAAATCCTCTTTGTTAACCCACTCCTCTCTCATCATAACTTATGTGGGTGGCAGTTTGCATTCCATGGCTATGTAGATCAGAGTGAAAGAAGCAAAAGCTTCAAGAGGAAATTTCAACTCAAAATGGGCCTTTTAACTTTTATTCAAATTCCATGTCATCATGTGTTAGCCAATGAAATTGCTTTAAATTTGAAATACCGTATAGGTCTTAAACACTTTTTTAATATAAATTTGGGGATAGCTATCATAAAAAAGACTACGTTTTTTGTTTGTATTTTTGACATATCTCCCTGTGTTTTTACTCAAATTTCGATTGGGAGAGCTTGTTGGATGCGGAATGAAATTCCGCATCCAACGAGTACCCACTCGACATACTTTTGATGGACCTTGCTACCCCAAAAATAAGAAATATTGGAATGGTAAATACATCTATCTTCTCTTTTATCATATTAGACACTGATTGAAATCTCTTTTTTAAAAGAACAATGATTCGGATATTTAAACAACTTT
>LPNX010750662.1:480235-512068 GCA_001517045.1 Pseudotsuga menziesii
TAATAATCATTCAAGCCACTCAGAAATAGTTTTGTGAGGTGTATAGAGGTAACTCCTCAGAGGTTTCTCAGTCATTATATGCTTGTAGCAAGGTTGTGTGCTTGCAAAACTTAAATGAAAACTTATTAACATATGTGTATGTGTCATTTTGTGAGTTACACCTCTGTTGTCATATATCATTTTCTACATTCCTAAATAGGTCAACACACTAAAGGTCGAACATTCCACTACTTTTTTTCAATGCATAAATGTTAACTGCTTTTATCCAAGTCCACAGAGTTCAACAAGTTTTACTTCCATCCTCTTATCCATTAAGCTCAGAACTATTAAAACATTGAGACTTCTTCTCACCAATCCCTCCAAAGGTAACAAAATAACCAGTGAAACATGGAAATGACTCAATAAACCGAAAATCGAGGAATGTTTGGGGTACTAAAAAACCCTGGTTTGTGCCTAAGACCCTTGAAAAACCTCTTACATGATAGCATCATCTCTAAGTAAGATCATAGGAAATGCATACTTACACACACATGTTGAGGAGAAAACCCATCCCACAGCTCTGAAGCGTAGTAATACTAAATCCGCAATGGGTTTCCCCTTTATCACGTACTCATCTTAGGACACATTCAACCCAAAAAATACACAAGCCACAGAGCATCTGGCCCGGATAGACCTTAGTGCAGAAACCCTGAGGTTCAACATACTAATACTACCATCTCGGTAAAAAAACCCAAACTATGCGGTAAAGGCTGAAACAAAATCCATGAAGGTCGGGCTAGCAAGCTAGAGAGCATTTTGGGACATAAAAGTAGACGTGGGGCCAATGATTTCCTTAACACGATCTATGAGTGCCTTTAGAAAAACCCCTACAGGATGTGTATTTTCTTTCATTAGGAAAGGGACGCAAAAAAAGAAACGAAAAACCAACTGTGATGAGTCTCTAAAACCCTAAACATCCACCGCATATAGTTTTTTTTAACTTCTAGAATAACAAAAGGACAAGAGGATAAGTTCATGAGCCTACCTATCACTGTCGCGGTGAGTACGGTGTTGGGCATAGTGGTGCGAAAGCTCCAAATGTCCATTGGTAGTTGTGGTCTCCAAAATGGGGTTTGTGGTGAAAAATAAAAAACAAATCATTGTATATATATATATATATATATAAATCGTTAAAACGGTCATTAATGAAGTGGTTGGGAAGTATTTAATGTAACGGGTTCAAAATGTCGTTTGGTGCCAACTCTTAAAACTCCCCGCGTAGCGCTAACACATGTCGGTGGTTTTGTTTGAGTTTTTTCTATTCATCGGTGGTAAAACGTGAGTTGTTGTGATGGAATCAACGAGAAAAGATGAGTTCCTCCGACACTGTCGACGGAAACTCATCAAAATATTTCGATGAAAAACTGTCGGCAAAACTCAAGAAATCCTTTCAATGAAAAATCATCAACAAAACTCAAAGAAAACTTTCAATGGATTTTAACATGACGACGGAATTCATGATGAAGTGGTTGCGGTGACTATGCGTAGACTCAAAACAATATTTTCCATTGGAATCACCACTTCTTTCCCATACACTAACTTGAATGGTTTTTGTCCTATCAATATTTGACATGTCGTTCTGTAAACCCATAATATAGCAGGGATTTTCAAAGCCCAGTTGTTGTGATTTGCATTGCATACCTTCGTCAGTGTTTTCAAGTATCTTGTTGAACGCCTCAATTGCTCCATTCGCTTGTGGGTAATATGGGGTACTTTTCTTGTGTTGAATCTGACATTCCTCTATCGTTGCTTGGATCGTCTGATTGACAAAGTGGCCTCCTTCGTCACTTATCACGATCTTGGGGCAGCCAAATCTAGTGACCACATTGTCGAACAAGAACCTCGCTGCTGTCGCAACTGTACAATCCTTCACTAATGTTGCCTCGTCCCATCTTGTCAAATAGTATGTCGTAGTAATGATATAGCACACACGTATTCTCTTCTCTAGGGAGATTACTAGGACGAGTCGACGATGGGTCCTATGAAATCCACAGCCCATTTATTCAATGGTTGTAGCATTATTTGAGGTACTAACGACATTTCATCTCTCCACGATGGTTTCCCCGTTCGTTGACATACATCGTAGCTTTTATCATAGTCTGTGACATCAGTGTGCATTGTCAACCATAATCTTCCAGCTCAGAGTATCTTCCTAGAGGTTGTCTACCTCCATAGCGTCCTCCTGCAATACAGTCATGTGCCTTTGCCAATACTCTTTCCTTCCCATGCGGAAGAACATATCAATGTAGAATTTCATCGATCTTCGTCTTGTATAGATGTCCTACGATTAGTTGGAAGTCCGTAGCTCTGACAACTAGTTTCTTCTTCTGACTCATTGTGAACTCCTTCTGGGCTTCTCCTGTCACCAAAAAATGAATGATATGTTCGTAATGGTCATCCACCATTCTGACTCTAAACAATTGCGCATCAGGAAAGTCATCCTCAATGTTGCTTCGTTCTTCGCCTGACTCTATCCTTGACATATGATGTAGTACGTTGTTCAACCACCCTGGTTTCACAATGATTTTGAAATCAAATTCCTGAAATAGTAGCAACCATCGATGGATCCCACCCCCGTACTTTAATGTTGAATGATCCGTAAACATTTTGAAATTTTGAAATATCCTCCTAATAGGTAGTGGCGAAACTTTTTTAATGTATACACCATCGCTAAGCATTCTCTCTCTGTCATTGTGTAGTTTCTTTTTGACGTAGACAACTTTCGACTTGCGAATGCAATCGGGTGATCGATTGCTTCTTACCCTAGTTGAGCCAGGATTACTCCTAATGCAACTGACGAAGCATCGACATGAACATGGAACTTCTTCGTCCAATCCAAAAAGACCAATATTGGTGTTGCGGCCATCTTTTGATTTAACGTCTCGAGGCTTCTCTAGCATTTGTCCTTCCACTCGAACTTCTCATTTTTCTTCAATAGCTTCTCCATTGGTGCAGTGATTGATGCGTATCCTCTTATGAACATCCGGTAGAACCCTGTGTGACCCAATGTCGCCATTAGTTGTTTTACTGTTGTCGGTTTCGGTAACTCGACAATTACAACGATCTCGATAGGATCAACGAACATACCTTCCTTGCATACAATGTATCCCAACAAAATTCCAAACGGAGCATAGAATACACACTTCTTCATATTTAATGAAATATGATGTTGTCAACACCTTCCGAGCATCATTCAGAGATTCGCACTGTGGTATTTCACCAGACCATAAATAGTCCAATCATCCATATAGACTGCTAGGAATTTGTGAATGAAGTCCTTGAATGCAACGACAACTAGCCTTGAAAATATCGTAGGCGCATTCTTGAGAACAAATGGAATTATTGTATACTGAAAACATCCCCAGTCTATTACGAAAGTGGTCTTGTGTCTATCCTCCTTTGCAATCCTTATTTGGTGATAGCTCAAAAATTCATCCGTAAATGAATAGATTTATTGTCTTCCAACTCCTTCCAATACTTCATCAATAATGGTGTTGGAAATGGATCATAGGGACTTACATCATTCAAATTCTGGAGATTGATACAGATCTGGATTTCCCCTCTCTTCTTGTCCTACACCACCATCAAATTGATCCATTGATACTCTTTGACTGGTTCGATAATGCTGACATATATCATGCATTCTAATTCTACTTTGAGGCGCTCTTTGTACCTTGGATTCAATCTGTATGGTCGTTGCTTTACTGGTTTCACATCAGGTTTAAGCAAAATCTTCATTTCGACCAAATCGCTTGAAATACCTTTCATCTCAAAAAACTTGGTCAAAAATAAGTCCTAAAAATCATGTAGCATATATATGATTTTCCCCATCATCGACTCGTCCCAGTAATCTCCAATTCTAGAAAAAATTGGGTCCTATGTTGTCCCAATATTAACCTTTTTCAATTTTAGAGGTTGCTTGAATTTGTTGCTTGATACTTCTCATGCTACGATGGCCCAACTTCCCTCTGATTCTGGAATATTGACAGTTCTCATATCATCTTCGTCGTTAGGTTCTCCTGACATGTTGTAACATGTCATCATCATTTGTGATGTCATCGTTCCCTATGGTTCCATTGCTACCTCACTCGAAACTATTTCCAACACTTTATCGTGGATGATTTGTAGTGCGCATTAGAGGAAATTTGGGGTCTAAAATGGGCCTTGTAAGAAAACACGCCAACAATAAATTTTGTGAGTTGGTATTCAGGAACTAATAGAATTTCAATAAAATGAGTCAACCATAATGGTTGAATTGACATATTTGTCATAAAAGAAAACTACTTTTTTTGTTCATATTTTCGACATATCTTTCTGTTTTTTTACTCAAATTATGAGCAGGAGAGCTCGTTGGATGGGGAATTTAATTCCGAATCCAAGGAGTACCCACATTGCATACTTTTGATGGACCTCGATACCCCAAAAATAAGAAATACCTGAAAAAACGTGATGATGACATTATCATCACGTTTTTTCAGGTATTTCTTATTTTTGGGGCAGCGGGGCTAGTCAAAAGTATGCAGTGTGGGTACTCTTTGGATGTGGAATTAAATTCCGCATCGAATTAGCTCTCCTTCTCATAATTTGAGTAAAACCACAGGGAGATATGTCGAAAATACGAACAAAAAAAGTAGTTGTTTTCATTCTTCCTCCAACATTAATAACTATTATTTTATTATTTTAACTATTATTTTATTATTTTCCTTAGGAGGCCCATTTTAGACCTCAAATTTCCTCTAATGGTTATGGATGAACAGATTGTCATTCGTAAAGCTGAAAGCATGACTGAAGCTGACAGTTAGCTCTTCCCATGTTGTAGTTTCCCTTCGCAGTTCTAGAAAAAACTTACCACCTGCGTGGTATCTCATCTAGCATATGGACGAATGCATGGACCCAATATTCCTTCGGTCTGAGTACCCATGTAGTTTAACATGCAAGCAGATGATCATTGGGATCATTCCTCCCATCATATTTCATCCCTTGGTATGATTTGTCTTCTCTAAATCGAACTTCCATCGGTCGTCGACACACTTTCTAGCGTCCCATCGAATCCTTGTGTGTAGCCCACCATCTTGTTGGAGTATGCTTCAACACTTCTTCCAATGCCAGTAGGCGATGAGGATCTGATACCTTGTCTTCAAATTCGCTAATTAAAATTTCCACATTGGATAATCCTTCATATGTCAGCAAGTCGATGGCTTCTATCACTAATCATCACAGTGACTAAGTGATGCATGAACATTTTCTGGTCGAGACTTCATGTAACCGGTTCTTCCAGTTCTCTGGCCCATCGTCATAATCTGATGATGCAGAGCTAGTGCTTCGCCATCCCAACTCTTTGTGCGCATTGGGATTGATCTAACTCTAAAAAATATCATAGGTATTATCCCATCCTCCTACAAATTTGTCTTTGATTGGTTCGACATATCTTTGTCCTTCCTAGGGATCTTGTGGGGAAATGATTCGTATGTCGCTATTCTCAAAGTCCATTACCCTTTTCTTGAAGTTGATAACCGCCATGCTTTCATTTTCCCAACCAATTCCTATTAACACAAGGTATGAGTTGACCTCATCGACTATCTTGATAACATCGAAGTTTTTGTACGTCTTCTGTCAAGTTGATAACCGCCATGCTTTCATTTTCCCAACCAATTCCTATTAACACAAGGTATGAGTTGACCTCATCGACTATCTTGATAACATCGAAGTTTTTGTACGTCTTCTGTCCTTCCACTTCGACAGGTAGATGTGGTACTCTATCAATTGGTGACACCCTGGCCTGATTTTCTAGTCAGAGTTGTACTGGGGACCATACCAACTACAGTTTCCCCATGATTTCCCATGTTTTCTTTGTTAGGATATTTACGTCCAATTCTAGATCCAAAATGAATGAATCCAGATCATAGTCACTGATCTGGATGTCCATTCTCATTTCTTGTCCAGTTTTCTTCTTATGTAATGAATTAACTGGGTGGTCATGTCTCCCTTACTCTGGTCGATATAAAAATCTTGTTATTTATGCTAAGGCATATGGATCTTTTGCTAACGTTAGGCAACTTTCTAGAAAAATTTTCAAAGTACTAACTTTTCTTGATGATCCTGACAATCTTGTCAAATCGAATACTGGTGGCATTTCATATACAGGTAACTTACCCGTGTTCCTATTCAGTATGTATCTTGTGTCGAAGAATGTTTCCTTCTCTGTGTTTCCATCAAATTGCACCTTCTTTCGAGCTGCTAGCCAAATATTTATTAGTGGTTCATCGGTTCCTATCGTAGCTCCTCCTCAAGTTACTACTCTGACATTCATTGGTTGAGTTATAGGTTCTGCTGAGATCTTATCTATATTTGGTCATGGACATTGGTTATGAGTTGCGTTTTGGTTATGTTGTGGTTGCGGTGCATTCTTTGTTTACCACTTTGCGATCAATTGCGGGCATTCCTCAAAGGTACGGTCTCCGATGCTATAATAAGTACACTAGGAATGTAGATTTGGATAATACCTTTGATAATATCCCAATACCCCACAATTATAGCACTTTAATGGTCTACGACCTCATCCCATAGCTCCTCCATGACCAAATCCTCCATCACGACCTCCGTGGAATCCTCCCTACTGTTGGTATGGTTGTTGGTTGAACTACTGATGTTGATTAGGTTGTGGATGAGTATATTGAGGTTGTGGCTGGTTATACTGTGGTTTTGGATGGTTATACTGTGGTTGAGTATATTGTGGTTGCAGTTGGTTATACTGCAGTTGCATTTGATTATACTATGGTTGCGGCTAGTTATACTGCGATTGTGATTTATTATACTGTGGCTACGGTGGTGATCTTTCTGTTGGTCATTGCTCCTCTCCCTTCATAAAATAGGTATCCATGGTCCTTTCTTAGAGAAAATCATATGCTCTGCAGTCCTTTTATTCATGTCCAATCGATCGACAAAAATTATAGAAAATATTTGTTGGTTTCAACACAACTTTCTAAAGGTATACACATTCTTCGAATCGATGTCCTCTAGTCTAAAAAATCCGACAACATGGAAATCCTCCAAGTCGGGGCATTGATCTTTATGATGTCCCTTTGATCGGCATCGGCTGCACCATACTTCTTCATGGACTTATTTCCCCTTCTTAATATCTTGCAATTGAATAGTGAGGTTTCTCCAACTCCGAATGGATCTGGCTCATGCCAATCCTTGTTTTTTCGACTGGTGAAGTTTCCAAATTCATCATGATTTCTAGAGCTTCTTCTTGCGATTCGATCTTCTATTGCATTAGAAGCATATAGATGAATGGTACTAAGGTTGCGATAAACCATTCATTAAGTTGAACATCGCTCAATCCAAAACTGACCTTAGCCATCATATTTTTGAATTGCTGATTGAAATCCCATAAGGATTCATTAGGGTACTAATTGATTTATTTCCACTCAATAATATACTATGACTTGGATTTTGGCTTCTTAAACTCTTCAATCAATCTAGTCCTAATTTGCGCCCAAGTCTTCTTGGGATTCCCCTTTGGCACTTTCACAAATTTCATGTACCAATCCAACGCGTGGCTTCGGAAGGTTGTCACAAATTGTCCTTTCTTTATATCTTCATCTTGCACTTGTTTTACTATCCACACTGTTTCGCATAAGAACCAATATTGTTCGGGATACTCAGTCCCATTACCCTAGAACAGGGGAAGTTTCACATTGTCACCCACCATTCTCACTCTTCTCCCAATGTTCATTAGTCCGCTACTATTACTAATGTGCTGAAACTTAGGAAAACCCTGTGAAGAACTCATGTTTCATCCTCCTAATTTTGGCGCATTGCGTAGAGTGGTTGGTACGTTGTTGCTTTGGGTTGCTCCTTCCTCGGGCTTGGGCGTATCTTGGTTGTTTCCTTCTTCACAGTAGGGTCGCTTAGTCCCTTGTGGTACCTTCTCGCAGTTTTCGTTTCGGTCACACTAGGACTCTACTCAGTCCTCCTCCTCTTTACCTGTTGGAACCTCACCCCACTTCGTAGGAGACCACACTCTTCTGCAACTTCCCTCATAGTCTCGCCGTAACTTTCGCCCACCTACCCCATATCATTCCATTCAAACCCTTACCTTTACAGTACCCACATCCTCCATACACCAGGGATTTAATCACTCGAATTCATTTTTAGTATTCCTTTTTCGTTGATGGGAATCTTAATCCACAGTTGTAATGACAATAGAAATATCCCCATTGGTCCCTTAAAGAATTATATTTATGTGTTGTCATCGTATTTGATTGTGTTGACAGTGAATTTTGTAATGTACCCTGCCAAAATGGTGTATATACACACATCGACAACTCTTGAAGCTTTGTTGTTCACCCTTCGCAACTGCTGAATGAGTTCTGGGGTCTACTGATCAGGTTTTCCTCCTTGGAATTTTTTCTTCTGGAAAGTAAGTTGCGCCAACCACTCGTATAGTATTATCGGAAACTCATCAAAGAATATCTCATGAATACCAGAATAGATATATCTTCCTAACCAATCTTCAGTTGTCAATCTAGGGTTCTGATTTTCTTCTTTCACAAACTCTTGAGCCTTTTAATCAAACCAATCCTGGATCTTCGGTTTCATTGGATGCCGCATGTCCTCTTCTCTTATGCACTATGGTCCTAGCAACGAAACCATTTGTTGACACTATCCTGTCGATAGGGGTTCACTCCACAAATCTATCAACACCCATCGACGCAAACTCCCTAAACATCGACCTAGATAGGTTTTACCCTATCTAGAAACACCTATGAAGTAGGTGCAGTCTCACTCGAGATGTATGAGGGAGGGATGTAGGAACCAAGTTTCTATAGGGGGAAGAGGACTTCCACACTATCGGTTGTTCTATTGCAACATCAACCAGATATTCAGGGTTTAACTCTTGTTATTAACTAGATCAAATTACCCTCATGGGTTACATTTTCATTTACTCAGATTTAGATCGGCAAAGACATGTTATTATCATAGTTTAGATTCGCATAAAGATATCTACATACAACAAACCAATAAACCCTAAAAAATTTCGTGCCATTCATATAAAACACAGAGATCACATTATTATATATTTTGTATCCTTCACCATTCAAAACATACAAGAAACAAAGCTATATCACCAACAAAATCTTCATATTACCAACCCTAGAAATACATCAAGAAACATCCTTTGGCCAATTAACCTCAGATCAGAAAACAAATTTGTTCCTCCGAACTAGATCCGTAGATAAGAATTGACGACAATTCTATGTCTTAGATATCCTTTTCTTCGCTTAGATCCCTTCGATGATTTAATGACTATAGTTCTAACTATATTTATAGGCTTACTAAGTCATTACAAAATGGTCCATATGACCAATATCCTAACTAACTTTGACTAAAACTTCCTAACTTGTCAGTTTCTCCTTCCACGCGGTCGACTCTTTCTTCTGTCAGTGTCCTTCTTGTTGATGGTGGAAGCAAGCCTTACACACTCTAACCCCTTGCCAACAACTTCCAGATCCTTCTAGACTTGATGAGTATAATTGCATTCCATAAATAAATGATAATTAGTCCCCTCAACACACTTGCATAAGTAGCATCTTCCTGGACGTTAAATATTCTTCCTTTAAAGATTATCCCAAGTCAACACTCTATTACATAGGATGAACCACATTAATATTTTTTCTTTGATTGGTAATTTAAACTTCCATACTTCCCTTCGCCACCAGATCGGATATGGCACTATGTTTAAATCCATCATGGTGTCATAACTGGATTTTCGAGAATATTTTCCATGGGGATTGCAAATTCACACTAATGAATCACTTTGATTCTAAAGTCAAACATGTCTCAAATGCAAAATTTTTGTAAATGTATTCCATTAAATACTATCATATTCTCTGAAGCCTAAATAACCTGTGTTGCACCAACCTTCTCTTTTGTGTAGTGGATGCTTGATCTGCTATATGGTTTAGACTAAAAATACCTCTAAAACAAAGCTACATTACCATATGGAAAAATAGTGTATGTTTTGATCCAATCCCAATCCATAGATCCTTGCCCAAGCAAACTTTATTCCCATCTCCTACTTTCCATGCAAGGCCCTCTCCAATCTCATTATAATATATTGTTGTTACTTTCCACGTCACTCAAACATTGTGAATGGATTTTAAAGGCTTATGGATCCATTCAGGGAGTGATTCTGGTGCGATATATTTTTGCAAGATCACTTCATTCCTCCAACCACTCTTTGTTTCCAATACCTTTAATAACACATGAAGGTTTTTAATACCCCATCCTCCTTAACAATTGGGCATCGCAATAGTTTTCCATGTGATCCAAGCATGCCCCTTTTGCTCTCAACTTCCTGACCGGAAGAATTTAACATTAGCTTCTTTATAGAAACTAGCAGTCCACGTTGGATCCAGGATAAAGTTATCCAAAACATCATTGTCGCCTCCAATACAACCTTGGTAAGTACTAGCCTCCCTCCTTTGGATACCGAAGCTCTAGTAGGAGATTCACTTTTCACACTTTGCAATTAACCATTCCCAATATTTTTTGAGAGAGGGCATCGAATTAAGACAAAATCCCAGATATTTCATCCCATCATCAAGTTCAAACTGATTAAACTTAAAAAGAGCCTGAAACCTTGCCATTTCCTCATACTCAATTCCTTCACCAACAATGGAATATTTTCCTTTATTCATTAGCATACCCATAGCTAAACAAAATAAATCGATTATTGAATATATTTTTTCTATATCTCTAATCGATGCATCACATAAAATTAATAAATCATCAACAAAGAGAATGTGGGATATCCAACACTTACCACCAATATTAACTCATTTTAATGCACCCATTCTTTTTGCTTCGAGTATTTCCCTACTAATTCCATCTGCTACTAGTAGGAAAAGTAATGAGGTGAGTGGAAATCCTTGTCTTATTCCTCTAGATGGTCTAAAGAAGACAGAAGTTGCACCATTTACCAAAACAAAGAAAGAAAAATAAGTAATGCATCCCATCACCCATCTCATGAATGGTACACAAAACCACATCTATGATAGTACCATCTTTAAATAAGTCTATCTTACCATGTCATACGCCTTCGAAAGATCGATTTTGATTACCACTGACTTTAGTTTTTTTTGTTCTTATGGAGTGTATCCCCTCCTGTGCAACCCTAACAACATCGTGTATCTTTTTGCCTCGAAGAAACCCAAATTTTCTTAATTGATTCCTACATACAACAAAGGTTTCATTCTTCTCGCAATAATTTTTTCCATTAACTTATAGATTGTTTTGTTGATTTTTTGCGTTATAATATTTATCTTTAATATGTAATCCTTTAATGTGTGGAAAACTGAAAACTTTATATCAATGAACCATTCAATCACATAAAACATTCAACCATAACACAAGATGTACCTTGGGGAAAACCCTCAAAACTATGAGGATGAAAAACCCTAGAAAATATTTAGAGTATAATTATGATAGATATATCATCTTCATCCACCACGACACCAATGCTAGCAATTTGACCTTTTACTTGAGAGATATTAGTAAAGAACAAGGCCACAGTCTCATCCTTCTCCATCTTGAGATTCCAAAGCTTATTCTTCAATGTCCTCTTTTGGCTTGGGGCCTTCTTTCCATATAGGTTTGTCAATGTATCAAAACATTCATTTGCGGTCTTCAAAGGAGTAATCATGAACGTTATGTTGTCCTTTACCGAATCATAAATGATATATTTGGATTTAGCTTGGTTCTTCTTGAAGGTAGTGCACCCTACATTAAATGTGGGATCCTCCACCACATTAGATGCGTAGCCATCTAAGTCATGTTTCTCTAGGATGTTCAGAACCCTAGCCTTCCAAGTGTTGAAATTCGAAGTGCCTTCAAGTCGTTCTTCCATTCGTACTTATATCGATGCCATTGTCTTCAAGTATTGTGCTCAAATCCTCAGGATCTACGTAGGATTAAGTTTTCTTGACAATACTTAGCTCCTTCACGCCCTGAGCTCTGATACATGTTGAATTTTTGCTTAAATATGGTGAGCTTTGATATTTAATTATTTAATGTGCAGAAAACTAAAAAATTGATATCAATGAACCATTCAATCACATAAAACATTCAACCATAACATAGGATGTACCCTAGGGAAAACCCTCAAAACTATGAAGATGGAAAACCCCAGCAAATATTCAGAGTATAATTATGATAGATAACAAAGAATGTCTTTTACAATAGTAGATTGCTTTCAGCACCCCAGGTGCAAGGTAAGAGAGAACAATAACACCCCGAGTGTAAATATTGAGCAATACATAAGAGAGGTCAACTGTATAAACTTGCAATGTGTTCAACACATAAATAACTAGCAAGAATCAATGACATGCAAGCTCTAGTGAATAGCTGCATGGGAAATAGTGCCATCACATGCGGAAATAACAAATTGCTTTCTTGGAGAATTTAGTTGTACTTTGGTTTCTTCAATCCTACAATACATAATGCGCAATGCTTTCTAATATTTGACATTAAATCATGCTTTACTGACTTCATGATGAACTCGCCTTCTGATTAAGCGTCCACTTAGTTAGGATGCTAACTTAAGTGTCGTAATGCAATTACTCAAGTGTCGCCATGCAACCACTTAATTAACTGAAGTGTTGTCTTTTGGTTTAACTAAAGTGTCATCTTTTAGTTTAACTAGAAGTGTTATCAATGCAAAACACTTTAGTTAACTATTCCTTCTTTATTAATACTTGGTTAACTCTTATTAACTGAAATCATGTTGATTGATTTACTGAAGTGACAACTATGAGTTTTCCTTTATTAACTGATGTGGACATTGTTGCTTTATCTGAAGCTTAACAATATTTAATTGAGGCATACATTGTTACCTTACCTGAAGCTTAACAATAACTGACTTCATGATGAACTCGCCTTCTGATTGCGCGTCCACTTAGTTAGGATTCTAACTTAAGTGTCGTAATGCAATTACTCAAGTGTCGTCACGCAACCACTTAATTAATTGAAGTGTGATCTTTTGCTTAACTATAGTGTCATCTTTTAGTTTAACTAAAAGTGTTATCAATGCAAAACACTTTAGTTAACTATTCCTTCTTTATTAATACTTAGTTAACTCTTATTAATTGAAATCATGTTGATTGATTTACTGAAGTGACCACTGTGAGTTTTCCTTTAATTAACTAATGCAGACATTGTTGCTTTATCTGAAGTTTAACAATATTTAATTGAGGCATACATTGTTACTTTAACCGAAGCTTAACAATAACTGAGGCATACATTGTTACTTTAACTTAAGCTTAACAATATTTAACTGAGGCATATATTGTTACTTTATATGAAGCTTTAACTGAAGCTTTAACAATTTGAGTTCACTTTTAGTCAACTGAAGTCTTCTCATGAGCAATTCAAATTTTCTTTGTTCTCTATGCATTTATCTTTATCTCTTATCTTATCTACATGATCGCTAACATTAATTTATCTATCATATCATATTATACTAGCACACCCACATAGTTTGTGGTTGGATCACGCCGATAGGGATCAAATGGTTGAGAGATAGTGATGGAAAGGAAGACAGTTTGGAATTTTTTTTGTATTCCTCATATTCTTCTAGTTAAACGAGTTCAACTTTGAGTTATCCATGCCTAGCTACATGTTATCACCGACATTCTTCTTGTTATCCATTTATCAACTATCGGTTATTTTTTATATTTTAGTTTTATCTCAAATTCTTCTAGTTATCTGTCATGAACTATTGGTTATCAATTCATCAACTATTAGTTATCCATGCATCTCTACCATTTATCCATTCATCAACTACCAGTTATTTTATATATANAGGTTGTAGTCCACCCCAAATCTCAAATAAAAATGCCTATTGACGTAACTATGAAGATTTGTCAGATGATGTGATTGTATTATATTACTCTCTAACCAAATGATCATATGCTAAAGCAATTCACTCTAGAGATGACTGGTCTCTAAAGGAGACTTAATAGCAATCGATGCCCATGGTTAGTAATGCATCACACAACATTAATGCTTCGACATGTAAAGCATTACCTCTAAAACTGGAGGTCCACCTCACCACATGAGGATTTGAGTTGACACACAAGCCCTGAGCCTTGTCCAACAAGACTTTACAACATCATCACTTTGATATATCAAAGCATTCACATCAACACATTAATTTTCTTCCTTTCCCTCAACTTTAAACTCCCTTGGGTTCATACCTAAACCCCCCCATACTAGCCTGACAAGAGATCTCCTTATGCGACTTGAGCTTAAACTTTATAGTTTTCCTCCAAGCAAGATTTTGGAGGAGTAATAAAATAACATAAAGAACCACTCAAGGACCTAAGTTCAAAGCAAGACCTCAGAGGAGAGCCTATACTAAAAGAATCCAATATAATTTTTAAGAGCCCAATATCGTACTTTAGAGGTAAGTCAAAACTTAAGAGAATCGGGTCTATCTTTGACTTACCAGATATTTCCTCGAGTGTATTCTCCTTCTATAAATCTTCTTCCTCAACTGAGTGTTGGGATTTTACTAAGACATTATCCTTCAAATTTGACTCCTCTTGCAACTCTCGTGTCTGATCAATCTCTTTACTTTGCCTCTTTTCCTTAGACTAGTTTGAAGCAACCATTTTCTCTGGACACTTGTTGACCTAATGCCTAGGAGAACATCAGGTTCAACTACCTAATTCATAAACAATATCAATGTCATAAAATAAAACCCTAGTTTGTACAAGAAAAGACTATTGTATTTTAGAATTCTTGTCAATTGATGCTTTATGTTTAACTAGTGGTTAAGTTCATCATCCACTTATAGTTTTGAGTAATGGTTCTCTTTTGAGTAACTCACTCTGTAATTTAAAATTTATTCTCTTTTGTTTGAGTAATGGTTCTACTTTGTTCTTTTTATTTGTTGAAAAAACAAAGCTCTTTCAAGAGAAGTAAACATACACCCAACAACTATGATTTGAGGATAGAAATAGTTCAACATGACTTCTAAGTTGTGCATGATCTACTAGTTCATTGCATGTAGTATGTGGATAAGTGACACCATACCACATACAAGAGATGTCCTAACTTCGACATCACATGTAAACTCCAACAACCCACATGCAACAGATGACCTAACTTCAACATCACATGTAAACTCCAACAACCTTTCAACTTACTAAATGATAACATAGTTACATCCTATTACACCACATCCTCTTTAACCATATCCAACACAAATATGAAACATATTATATGATCGTTATCCTTTTCTCACAAACATATTAAATCCATGCTATGTTTGACAACTCTCAACAATAATTTTTCACAAAATGAAATTTCTTTGAAGTGCTAAATATTTGTTTATTCATTTACACAAATTTGAAACATATATTATGATCTTTATCCTCTTCTCAAATGCATATTTAATCCATATTATGTTTGACAACTCTCAACAATAATTTTTCACAAAATGATTTTTTTTTTTGTAAGTGCCCACGTGTGATTTGAACTCGTGACCTTCCATTTACAACTTCTCATCTCAATTACTCATTACCAATTGCTCTAATACCTATGAGCACAAAATACACTTTCCTTAAAATGTGAAATATTCATTTATTAATTTACACAAGTTTAAAACATATAATATGATCTTTATCCTCTTCTCACACACGTATTTAATCCATTCTATGTTTGACAACTTTCATCAATAACTTTTCACAAAATGAAATTTCCTTAAAATGCTAAATACTCACTTACACAAACTTAAAACATATAATATGAACTTTATCTTCTTCTCACATACATATTTAATCCATGTTATGCTTGACAACTCTCAACAATAATTTTTCACAAAATGAAATTTTCATTTAAAACCGTAAGTGTCAAATAAAGAGAAAAGATATTTCAATGAAGTAGTGACAATGTAAGTAGTATATTATTGTGATAAGTATGATCACAAGTGAAGCTCTACATGTAACAAGTTGCAATTAAACAAAACATCTTGGCACATGCAAGTTCATGAACATCATATTATTGTGATAAGTATGATCAATAGTGAAGCTCTACATGTAACAAGTTGCAATTAAACAAAACATCTTGGCACATGCAATTTCATGAACATCACAGAAATGGCAGTTTATTAAGTAAAATGATTGTTGCATGTATATTTACAAGGTATTATATTTTACAGTAACTATGTAGCTTCGACATTCAATAGACCTATATATTAGAAATAAATAAATCTCTACTTGTAATTATGTTTTAATGTTATTTTAAATAACCATTCTTGTAAATTAAAAATCTCATTAAAAACAAGAAAATTACACCCAATACAATAGTGAAGGTCTCAGTGTTAAAAACAAGGAAGAAAATTACACCCAATACAATAGTGAAGGTTTTGCCTCGGCTGATGTAGGGTCCCAAAATATTAAAAATCCAAATATAAACTTGAATATACTAGCCACTGAATTAGGTCCTTCAAAGAATAGGCAGAATTAAATTTGCAGAGCAACTGATATGGTTATCAGATGAATACCTGGCTCCATCCCCTCTATTTTCTTCAACTACCATGCTCTTTGGGGATGAGAATCTTGCAATCCAAAAGTTCATGGTGTCAAAACCGAAGGCGGGCATAACGATCCATATGCTTCTTAAATAGGCTGGCTCCATTCATTCTCTGTTCAGTCTCATTTTGGAGTTTGACTATCTTGCACATCAAACTCCATCCGATGAAGGGGTTTTGTGCCATTTGCAGGACCAATTGCTTGACATTTTGATGACTAAGTGCTTTAGATAACCATATATCCATCCCTTGGAATCTCCTCAAAAAACAAGCTGCATTTCAATCATGTTTTTTCAAATTTTTTATTCCCTCAAATTGTTGGGTATCCACATGGGAACCACCATACACATATTATCAAGATGGAAACCCTGTTTATTTTCTTCTAAAAGAACATAATCATGGACTTACACACACGGGTATGTGCAGATAAAGAAAAAATGATAAATCATTCCTCCAACGCTTGTCTTCTCCCCTGTCCTCTTTGAATAGCATTTCCTAATTACATATCCCCACCATCTCTTACCAAATACATGACTGGGATGGGTGCTCACCACTTTAAAGTGTAGGAACCAAAACTGGGACACAATCTTACTGAAAACACCACCTGACAACTACTGCTCACTGATTACTTGTGCAATATTGTTTTTGCTTCAATTTTCCGCATGCATTATTAAACATTTATATTACCCCTACAACATCTCATGTATATAAATCAGAGTCAATGGGATCATGTGGATACTCATGGGAGCTACATTGACTCCCAATCTACAAAGCAATGGGGTCATTTGCCAAGCAAGCGACGACTGCGTACATTTGCTTCCTTGATTCGAATCCCAAGCTCTGATACATCATCACCAAGATGATCTATTGCTCTATTTTGTCTGCACAACATCTCAGGCATGATATGTTTGAACATTATTAATAACATACATACTAGAACGCACGAAGAGAAAACTGAGTGTAGAATTAGAACATCGTCATGAGAAAAATAAAGCAATATAGACTTCTATGGAATATTTTGAAAGGCATCTCAAAGTCTTTGACAAGAAGAGAGATTATATGGACTTGCACAAACCTTCCCATCTCCTGGCCCATGTCAATAGCCATATCCTTCAGTTGGTCCAGAACGTTACTTAGATCTGATAGACAGTCATCTTGCTTTACTTTCTCTATCTGTTAAAAGATAGAAGAATGTTAGTCCATCCATTTAAATTATGAATATACAAGGCTGCATATTAAGCTCAAACATAGCCCCACAAGGCTGTATATTGGGATCCACTAATGATGTTCACTTCTATGTAGTATTTTGTGTGCATTTGTAACATGAGAAAAAGTGTATGAACTAAGGAGTCAGTGACAATGTATGAAACAAGAGGCATGAAAACCCTAGATTGATGGATCAAGGAGATACATAGCAACAGGGATTCAAGCAGACTAAGCAACGCAATGTATGCTTCCTATCTTGTCACTGAGGATTCAAGACATGCACAGATGAGCTAGTGGACTTTTACCGCTAGCGCACTTTAGAGTATGTGAGCTGAGCATGCCTCAGTTCATAACTGCACATTTTAAATGCTATGGTCAATGCAGATGTCACATATAACAAAAATTAACATGGGAATCTAATAAGTGTGGAGTTTCCGTCTGAGCAGCTCAAAATCAGGAAACCTTAGAATGTCCCTAGAGAAAACTATACTCGTTGCTCAAAAACATTATCTTAAATTCAATTGACAAAACAGTAGCACTCAACTCAATATTGGCCTAAGTAGCCTCTAAACCTGCAGGGTGGGTATGCCTGTAAAGAATCATCTTAAATGCAATTGAAAAAAACTCTAACACTCGTGACTCACCTCAACGCAGGCCTTTGTATTCCCAGCATCAGAAGGGTGGATGTGGGTGTGTTCTTTGCTCTGAGAACTTTTGACAAGCCCTAAAGCTTGTCTTTGTTCCTGGTTGTTTCCTACTCTTTGAATTGAATTGCCTGATTGATAACAGTGTTGAGTCAGAAATATCCTCATAATATAAAAATGCAGTATAAACACTGCTGCCAGGACTCAGACTCAATTAAAGATCACCATTTGCATACTGAATATAAAACTGCAAGGTATATGAATGAAGACGTGAATAGAAAAAGCTCAGTATATATGCCCTGCACCTTGAATGGCTACAGGTCCATTCATCGGTCGGGTTCTCATGGGTCTCCATGGTCTGGAGAAAATCCCCCCCAGACTCCCCAGAAGTTTTTCACCCTAAACAATACCAAAAAGAAAAGAGTCAAGAAAAAAAGTTCTTAAATTTAAATTCCATAATTACACCATCCTAGATAATTTTATGTTTACACCAAAACAGACTAAATTAAGGAGCATAAGTGCATTTTACTCTCCTTGCAACATGGGACTGAAATGAAGAGTAATATTGATTTCTTGCATTTTAAAAGAAATGATTGCTTAAATGGTGTTAAATTAAGAGAATCTGCTCTGATTGATTCACTCATTCTTTGTCAGGATAGGTGATAAAGGGCTGGAAATGCAAACAGCAACGTTCTTTAGGAAAAATGGGTAATAGGTTCTGCAGGAGAACAGAATGAAGACCAAACCAATATAGACATCCCTCTGCAATGCCAGAAAGCAATGAATCAATGCACCTATTTAACTAAAATACTCCAATCCAGTTGGATTCGGGTCCTTTTGGGACTGTCTGTGACTAATTTGAATCTGCCACTGGATGTAATATTCTTGAGTCTTAAGGCACCATTCACTCTATCAACATGACAGAATGATTTGTGCATATCTGCCAAGGTCTACCCTCTCGAACCACGCTGTTGCCAAAAGATCACGGTGGATTCCAACAGATGAATATGCTGAGATAAATTCTACAAACGGTGAACCAGATATGGTCTCCTGATGCTTTATTTCCAATATTATATAATAACAGCTAAAGAGTGAGTCTGGTCTACTAGCAAAGATTGTCAGCTGTGGATGTACAACCACCAAGGTCTCCAGTTCCAATCTGATAGTTGTTTACAAGAATACCTATGTTGCTGTATGCATTGGTTTTAATCTGGTGAGACTTTGGATGAAATTTAGGCACTGTACTAGTTAAAGATTGTGCTTTAGTCCGGGCTGAGGGAAATATGCCATCGAACAAGGCCCCACAAGTGAGATTCTTCGTCTCTCCATTACTCAGGCTATTCTCTACTTGCATTCAAACACTCTATGGTATTTGTTGGATGCACCTCTCTAGCATCCTGCAAACATTAAGAGCCCCTAAGTAAAACCTCTACATGCCTTGAAAGAAGGCAGGCCCTACTCTGCAGTGATTGGGTCAAATATTCCATATGTAAATGCATCTCTCTGGCTGTATGAAATCATCTTAAAGTTTATCCCTGTTTATGGAACCCTAGACCTGCTAGACAGATCAACCCATTTGGGAAACAGAGGATCCAGTCCCCCTGATCTATATAACTCCGTTTTCGTAAAACATTTACAACTGTAAGCTCAT
The DNA here is from genome assembly GCA_001517045.1 of Pseudotsuga menziesii. Taxonomy (NCBI): domain Eukaryota; kingdom Viridiplantae; phylum Streptophyta; class Pinopsida; order Pinales; family Pinaceae; genus Pseudotsuga; species Pseudotsuga menziesii. The sequence continues at coordinate 500,376 of LPNX010750662.1, forward strand.
TCAGGGTTCAATCCACAGGCAAAACATTTTGTTTTAAAAGGCTAATGATGTAAATCATACCTAAGGCTCCAGCAATGTACACTAATATGCCTATGGGGTACTAATATCATCCCAATAATAATAACAAAAAAATAAAGAAAAATCCACTGTATGATACTCCACGAAAACCTCCTCAATTAAAAACCCTTAATCAAAACTTACAATACTGAGATCATGATCAATATTGAGGGCCACATTATGCGTTTGCCTGATCTGTTCGCCTTGGCGGTGTAAATCGGTTAAGGTTTTAGCAGCATCCTCCCTGATCTCCTCTGCAACTTTCATACTGTTATTGAACGTTGCAGTGGTATCCTTGGATTTGTAAACCGCATATTGCTCCAGTTCCTCCACGGTTCGATTCTCATAACCACCATTTTCTTTGAAATCTTTGTAACGAGCTTGCGTGGATGAACCAGAACAATCTCCATGACCCAAAAGCAGGTCCCGTTCTGAGTGGCCTCTGTCTGGGGCTGCCTTTTTAGCATAACGATTCGTATATTGAATTCGTTCCGAAGCAGTTCTGCTCAAGGGCATTGCCTGGGAGTTTTGAGACCCATCGTCGTCACGAGATTCAAAGGGATTGTAAGAAAAGGAAGCTGCTCTGCTGAGAATTTGATGTACAGAGGGAGCCATCGAAGAGGATTGATTAATGAATAAAATGCTTCAAGATTTGGTCCTTCGGCATTTAATTTCAATAGATTGCAGATCCAGGAAACTCTTGATTTGCAACACTTGGAGGTGCCATTAAGAATTTTATTTAAAACGGGTATTCAAACGGTCAAATTATTTGACAAATTCAAACGGGTGCAATGTGCATTGAATGATGAATTTATTTTTATTTTTAATGCGATTATTAAGAGAATCATAAGCTTAATTTATTTTTAATGCGATTATTAAAGTTGTGGTGGGGGCGAATGTTGTAATTTACAGACCCCTCCACGTGTCATATGTATTTTATAATATTAAGTCATCTTTTTACTGTTTTCACTTTATAATTAAGCTTATTTTACTCTTTATAAATGAGATTATGACCGTATATTTGTTGTTAATGCTATTGGGTATTTGATTATTCCATGTGAGTCGGTATTTGGTTTAAATTAAGTCTATGAGGTGAATGTTAATGAGTTTGAGACGGATGTAGATTGGGTTCATTAAAATAACTAATACCCAAGAGTTTAGGAATCTACCCCTGTGTGCGATTGCCTGCGTGAGAAAGAACGAGAGTTGAGGCTCGAATCGTTGAATCTGCACGTAGATTGTGCATGCAGCTTCTACCGGGGCTTTTTGATCTCTCTGGGACCTTTGGGATCTCGAAATTCTGCTTTTTTTCATTGTGTCAATTGACTTGAGTCGTGATTTGAAGGTCGATCATTCGTGATCGTGCATGCAGGCAGCAATTTGCGAGTGTGTGGAGCAGCTTTTATTGCCTTCATCCATAGCATGCTATGGGGGTCTCGCGATCTATTTGGGAAAGGATGGATCCACCCCCGGACCTGAGTCCAGAAGAACGACGAAGACTGATAGATGAAGCTTTTAAGAATCTGGTCGCTACCACCTCTTTCCCACCTATGCTTACCCAGAATCCAGTGATGTAAACTCCGTGAAGCGAGCAGCCACTCCTAGGATCCAGATCACGTCAGCAGCTTCAAGACTAAAAGCTCTAGCTCTGAGTGAGAAAGGGCTGATAGGTCAGTTCACCAGCATCTGGCCTTCGCCAAAGACTATGGAGGTTTGGATAAATAAGAACTGGATGCCCTTGATATTGGCGGGGGGGGGAGGAGCGCTGCAACACTGCTTCTACGGAAAGGGTTTCTTCTCCTTCTTATTTGAAAGCAAAGTTGACATAGATCTTATCTTTGGGGGCGGCCCCTATTTCATGGGTCTGCATGGCTTGTATCTAAACCGATGGAGCCTATCGTTCGATCCAAAAAAGGACGTGCCTTCAACGGTCCCGGTTTGGGCCTATCTCCCTCATCTGCCCTTGCACTACTAGAATTGCGAAACACTACAAGCAATAGGAAACTCTCTTGGCAACTACATCAACAAATTGGAACCAAAGGGCTCCTTGTTTCTTGTGCAAGGATCTACGTTGAAGTAGATCTAGAGAAAGGTCTGCCAAAGGCAGTAAACTTACTCATGGACGGATGCGAACACATGCAAAAAGTCGACTATGAGCAGCTACCATTTAAGGGCAATAAGTGCCATGAGTATGGCCACTTTGTTAAAAACTGTCCTAAGGTGGTTCAAGAGACCTTGGGAAAAAACCAAGAGGAAGGCTAGTAGCAATAAAAAAGGGGAAGACAAACTCCCCCAGTAGCAAGTGAGGTGCAACAAAAGAGCAATAAGGAAAAGCCCAAAGAAGTAGAAAAAATCTCGATCAACAACCAATATGAGGCATTGCTTATGGAAGAAGGTGAAATTCCCCCTTTGGAAATGATAACAGTTGAAGAGGAAGATGAAGCCCATGCAACCACGAGTATCCCTCCCATGTATCCCAGAAACGAAAGAAGTGAAAAGGCTCCATAAGGGTCCACAACACCAGGGGGAACCTGGGCAAATATGGTTAAAAACAACAGAGTCTCACTGCAAGGATATTCCCAGAGAGATCGCCTTCACAGGGATCACGGGAAACACAAAAAGTAGCTTTGCAACCAACCACAAGAGGAAGGAAGTCGCAAATATATCTAAGAGAGAAAGAAGCGGAAAGAGAGATGGAGTTAGGGAGGCAAAGAAGTCTCGAGGAAACGAAGCTTCTCCAGAAATCTAAAAATCAGGGAGGGGCAAAAACAGACGACAGATCCCGAGTAGGATCTCAAGCAGGTAAGAAATGTTGAAAACCGTCTCTTGGAACTGCAGGGGTTTGGGAGGCTTAAACAAGGTAGAAGCAATAAAGGATATAATCAAATCTGAGAAGCCAGACACACTGTTGCTCCTAGAGACAAAAATGCCAGACGTGGAGGCCATGGCACTTTCATGTCGCTTCTAGAAAAACAACAAAGGTAAAGCCATAAGTTCTAAAGGAGCATCTCGGGGAATAGCCACCATCTTCTCAAGTAAATTCTTGGTTAACTCAATCAGGGAAAGTCATCATTAGCTCTTGATAGAAATTTAGGAAGAGGAGGATCGAACCCTACTATACATCTGTAATGTATACGGGCCAACACACTATAGGGGCAAGACAACATTCTGGGAAGATATTAGCAATCTCAAAGAAGAGATGTGTGGGAAAGATCTTATTATTGACGGGGACTTCAACACCACTAGGTCGTTGTGTGAGAGGTGAGGAGGCACTAAGGTCAAGGACCGCTTCGGTGAGAAGATGGAGGACCTGATGGCAGACCTGGATCTGTTGGATATCCCTTTGAGGAACAGGAAGTACACGTGGAGCAACAGAAGAGTCGGAATCGGGCACATTGCGGCTAGGCTGGACAGATTTCTAGTAAGCTCCACTTTCTTGCAGAAAGATCTCCTCCCTTCCTCTCTTCCTCTCCCTTCAACAATGTTAGACCACAAACTATTAGCATTGATTTTATCCCCGCCTATCAATATCAGGGCCATCCCCTTCAGATTCAACTCGATTTGGTTGCATGATGTAAAAATTATGGAGCTAATCCAAAGGGAGTGGAACACCCATCACCTCGGATCCCCCAGTTACATTTGGGAGTCCAATCTTAGAGCAATGGAAGTTGCCTTAAAGAAATGGGTGAAGGAAGACTTTGAGGAACCCACCAAACAAATAAATCAGTTTACTAAGGGATTTAGCAGCGTTGCAAAGCAAAATGGAAGTATAAGAGGTGTCTACAAAGCATCTGAAGCAGGAGAAAGAGCTAAATATCAGAATTCTAAAGGCTGCAAGGAAGATAGAAGAGGGATGGAGAATCAAATCTAGGCAGACGTGGTTGAAGGGTGGTGTTGGGCCAGGAAAAGTGCACAACGAAGAAGCTGACATGCAAACAAAGAAGGAAAAGTGCACGCGTGACAAGGGAAAAGCAGGTCAAGAAGGAAGCAAATGAACTGGCGTAGAAAGATAAAACATGCGTGCAACGGAGAAAGACAGGTTAAAGATGGAAAGGAAGTGCAGAGCAGAGGAAGCTGTGACAAGGAATGGTTGGTGCGATAGGGAAAAGCACATCCAGAGTCAGTGGAAGAGGCAGGTAAAAGAGTTACTGTTGGACAGGCAAAAGTCAAGGAAGACTACAAAAGGACAAACCAGCATAAGATGGAAGGACAATTTTGTGGCTAGTTATGATTAGTACAGACGAGCTAAAAGACGTTTTTGCGGCCAGTTAAGGTTGTGGTTAATGCATTACAGGACTTTCATGGCTAGGTATGGGTCGACATTTAATGTAACAGAGATATTTTGTAGCTACCTAAGTCTGTAATAATTGAGTAGTACTCATTCGACCCTGCATGGTCTTGTAAATGATATAAATAGAAGGAACCCGCTCTATATAAGGGTTAGATTTTGTTAGATGAGATCTGCTTGGATTTTGTTAGATTAGATTCAATAGATTTAACAAGCTAGACTATTAGAGAGTAGAAGCAGTAAGGTCGACTCAGAGAGGAGTCTGGTAGAAGTAGAAGGCTGTTGAGTCGCAGATCTTGCAGTTGTATGCGTAGACCGCTAGTAAAATAGAAGAGTTGATCCAAGCTGTGTGCAGATCAGTAGGAGTAGATAGAAGCAATAAACCAGAGAGCATGAGAGCAAGAAGATTGAGTCAGAAAGACATATCTTAAGAACAGTCTGCAAATTGCAGGCTGCAAGGTGCTACTTATATTTCTCATGCCAGATGAAGAGCACCTTGGTGGTTTTTCCTAGATGGGTTTCTACGTTATTTCATGTGTCATATGAATGAGTGTTGTTGAATGGTGAATGTTTATGTGAATGTTTGCTTATCTTACATTATTACAGTTACAGTTGTTGTTGAATGTATGTTGCAGTATGAATTAATGACTGTTTAAAAGTATTGTTGGAATGATGCTTATGAGTTCATGGTTAATTTGCTAAGGTCATGCACTGTCTGTCAAGTATAAGGAATTGGTTGTGTTGCATAGTTGCATCAGTTGTTAAATTTTAAGGACAAGGCCATGTCGTGCGAGTAACCTATGGCACTTGGTTGTGCCCCTGTCGCAGAGTGAAAGACTCCATCCCATTGTTTTTGTCGAGCGCCTTGGTTGCGCGCCAAGGGAGTATAATCCCTCGACAACTGCGGAAACATGGTTCTAGCAATTACCCATTAAGATATCTTGGGTGAGACTGTGCCTGCCTCGCGGGCGTTGCTAATTGAGCTTGCTCTATCAGGCCGATGTCTTTTGGTGTCTTATTGGTATTGTTTTGTTGTTGAACCACGGGTCGAGACAAGGAAGAGAAAGAGGCCAACAAATGGTTCTGTTGCCGGGACTGTTTACCATTTGAGTCGAGGGAACTTTTGTGGCATCCAACAAAGAACGAGATAGAGGACTGGCTGGAGTCTAAGATGCTAGCATTCGCGCAAAAAGAGAGCGCACGATCTCAGTTGAGCGTAGAAAACTAGGTGGACAAATTCATATATTCGCATATTCATGAGATCTTCTATGTAGAGTTTCCCATTGTACTATACGAGTGGCTGTCAAGATTGGCAAGAAGGCAAACAAACTTCCGGAGAAGAGAAGTAGTCGAGTGGAATGATCAGTTGGTGCGTGAAGTAACCAGTGTAAGTAACACCATCTATAGAGCTATTGATTTTTGGGTTGACAGTATTTTGCAAGGATATATTACTAAGTTTGTAGTAGAGGCTATAACCTCATATAGTGAGGCTAAAAGAAATTTTTTCCAAGGACCCCGAAGAAGATATTTGTTATCTATCAGTGCATGGATCAAGATGCTTGTTTATGAGAAGGGTATCTTGTAGTTGAATAGTTGAGTCGCATACCTTGGAGGAAGGCTATGTCGCAGATGACTTGTCAAGAAAATGGGAAAATGGTGAGTTGAGATGTTCCCAAGAAGTACAAAACCTGAACTGGAAGCTAGATTCCTAAGGAGTGGAAGGAGATTCAAATGAGGGAAGAGAAGATATACAGAGGAAGGTCGACGAGCTCCTAGTCTGTTCGAAGAGAGTGAGCATGAACTTCAGTCACAGGTAGACGAAGGGTCTTGCAACAAAGAGGAGGACTATAGCCCAATCTCGGAAGGAGCGAAAGACTCTGAAGAGACTGACGAGACACCAAGGTCAGGATGCAACTACATCACACGAGGAGTATCACCAGAGGTAAGGTCTAGAGCCTCATCTCCTGAAATAGTTGTTAATACTGATAGTGCTAGCACTGCTACTAGTGCGCAAGAGCAAACATGCCAATTAAATCAGCCATCAGATAACCTCGAAGCCAACGCAATGGCTGGGGCAGATATTCGGTTACCCACATTTAATGGCAATGGAGCAGAAGATCCAGAGCAACATTGGTTCATCTATGAAGCTGCTTGGATGGTTCGCTTAGTTCAGAATGTGGACTTAAAGAAAGTACAGATGATCACGACTCTAAAGGGTCGTGTGCTGGACTAGTTTATGAAGTTCTGCATAGTACCACCCAGAGCACCACATAAAACCCTTGAAGAAATACGAGCCACAATGATCTCTGAGTTCAAAAAACCTAAATCTGAGTCGCAGTGTATCACTGAGATCAAGGAGATCAAACAAGCATTGGTAGAGTCAGTATGGAACTTTGACCAATGGTTTAAAACTTTGATGGCTAAGGTAAGTTTGCAGATGTCAGATGTTCAGCATAAGGAGTGGTTTATTGTTGCGTTACCACCACACATACGAGGCCCCTTGATGCAACAAAAGATCGAGTCGCAGACATAAGTGCTAGAATTGGCAATGAAGCTGGAGGCCTCGCCAATCGACGACAGTGCTACAGGGATGGTGCAAATTCAGTCACAGTTGGCTATTCTGACAATACAGTTGCAGGACATCACGAAGGGTAAGGAAGCCCACGAAGACTTATGGTGCACAAAACGTAGAACGGATGGACACACCAAGGATAATTGTCTGACATTCATGAATTACGTCTCATCCGGTGCGCCAAACCCATTAAGTGCCCATGGACTACCCTGGTGTTGCATATGTCAGACTAGAGGACATCGCGACGAGGATTGGTTATACTTGCAAAAGATTGTAAGCACTCCCGCAAACCTATTTTGTAAATTTTGTAAGTTAGTAGGGCATGAAGAGAATGATTGTAGAGCGTACCAGCTCTTGAAGGAGAAGACGGTCGATACTTACTTAATGAAGAATGAGGGGTAGACTTAGGCCAAACCAACACAAGCATATATCAGCTTGCGCATTTCCTGCCCAATCAGTATCAGCCTCGGTATGCGCCGCAACAGCCATATGCACAAGAGAATCACTATCAACTGCAATATCAACAGAATCAGTACCCACTGCAACAACCACACCCTCAAGGAAGGGGTGGCAGAAACTTAAGGGGCAAAGGAGGAGGAGGAGGATTCGGTAGAGGAAGAGGTCAGGTTACGTATTATAACTGTGGACAACTAGGTCACTATGCCAGAGATTTCCTGGAACCTGCAAATACATGTTCCTATTGTAAGGGACAAGACCATAATGTGGAGCAATGTCCTCAGTTGATCGCAAAGTGGTAGGCTAGAACCATCATAGGTTCTAATCCTGCACATAATACGAACCCAAACCCGAATCCTAACTTGAACGTTCAGATGATTGTTGCTGAGCTAAGAGATCCAAACGTTGCTGTCGTAACACAAGGAGGTGCCACAACCGAAGCTAATAAAGAAACCCCACAAGAACAACTACAATCGCTGGTATGACCCGCGACACGGAAGAAGGAGCCATTCGACATCCATAAATAGAAGCAAGTATTCATGGGTGTGCGATGTGAGTTTGTGGACCCAGAAGAACCGTCGACATCAGAAGAAGTCAGGGAGATGCTTGAATGATTTCAATAGATATTTCAGAAGAAGACCACACAAAAGGTTAGTAAACTCAAGTTGTTTCTGTCAAGTTGCTTAGCGTTAATTCAAGACAAAGATGCTATCGCAGAACTTCAAGCATTGATAGAAGAAACACTGGTAGAGCTGCAGCCTAAAAAATAGTTAACCAGGTCAGCAAAAAATTCAAAACTGGACACAAGTCAAGAATGACTACGCAGATAAGGGATTATGACATGGATTATATCATTTTAGACCTGGGCTCTGATGTCAATATTCTGACACGACAAACTTGGGAAAGTATGGGAAAGTCGCGCTTGGACTGGTCTCTTGTCTAGTTGCGACTTGCAAATCAGGCGAAGGTTCTACCAATTGGTAGATTGAGTCAAGTTCCTGTCGACATTGAAGGGTTGCGCACGTTTGCGAACTTTGAAATCTATTGTTGATGACACGAATCCATATCCCACATTGCTGGGGATAGATTGGGCCATAGACAATCAAACCAATATCAATTTCAAGAAAATGATCCTCTCTTTCAAGGATAATGAGATGAGAGTAGTGTCGCCCATTGATCCATTGGAAGGACAGAGATATGTCGAGCATGTCTACAATGAGGGATAGGGTGACTATCTCGACCATATCTACAATGCCACTTCCATGCAAGAAGACTATATTAATCCGACAACGTATGGAAACTTGAGTTGGAAGAGTGCTAGTTCATGTATATCTGATTTAGGGGAGGCATTGGAGAACTAGAAAAAAAGGCTACATGAGGTCTCTATGAGAAGATGCGCTAGAGTTACAAGGTCTGTGCGACGAGTGGAGAACGAGCTACGAGAAATTCCCACCTATGAGGGTTTTCCTAACCTTGCGAATTTCTTAAGTGAGTTCGAAGGACTTGTAACAGAGTCACGACGCTTGTCTACATTAGACCATGTACTGAAGGCTACACCTGCTAGATGGTGGGGTACACACAAGCAGTTCATAATGGAATGGCCACAATGTAGAAGGTTGATGGAAGTTAGATTCAACGAAGAACTCACCACTGTGAACCACAAATATACAGGATTGTCAAGCCTCGCCGAGCACATCAATCATTGTCGCACTGTATTTGTAGAATACCCTCGACAAGAATGGGTCCACCACTTCATTCATACGTTGGAAATGACACCTAGAACGTGGTATGCATTTATGGAGTTGCGACAAGGAACCCAATATTGGGAAGGAATCACTTGTTAAATTTTCATATGCTTAGCTAAGACATTAGTATTTCATTTCATTTTCATGACAAAAGCATATAAATAGGATCACTGAAAGATAGACAAGCACAACCATAAAAAAAAGGAACAAAAAGATTTATCCTGGGAAAACCCTGAAGGGAAAAACCCAGCAAAAGCTTCCTCAATATAGATGCCCCAAAAAGATAAAAGATAAAACTAGCAAGGAGATCAAAGCCTGATCCTCCTCCTTCTCTAGCTACTTCTCTTCTCCACTAATGCGCTACACAAGTGAGAGTGTGTGTGTCACAAATGAGGAGCACTACACCTCTATTTATATTCATCCTTTCACTTAAGTTGACTCATTTGACATGTAGGCTCGAATTAAATCATGTAGGCTCGAGTTACACATGTAGGCTCAAGTAACCACACTGGGGTGCTAATGACCCACCTTTACAATTAGAGGGGACTACATCATGACTCTTATTAGTTCTTCCGATTAGGAGCATCGGGGTACAATGTAATACAAGTGGTTCTCCCGGTAGGACCATCGGGGACCACAAAAAGATACATATAGAATATTCTTTGAAGTTACAATATTTCAACATCACTAAGCAGTTTAGACTAACATTTGAATTTGTTGATGAGCAACCTACAGTTGATGTTGCTCTTCAAACGATAAAGGAGAAGATCTTTGCTGAAATTCTTGTCGAAGAGGCCAATGCTCACCAATGCAGTGAGACCATTCAGCAATGGATGGCTTGCTACAATCTAGTTGGAGACCCATATGATGATTCGACTAACATAAACATACCAGAATCAGAGGGCACTCGTGCAGTAGAAGGAAGTGGCATTTCTAGTGACCAGTTCCTACAGCCGCTAAAAATCAATAAATTAAAAATTGGGTTTCCAGAGAACCCAAAGTTCGCCAATATAGGAGATTATTGGGATGAAGAAATAGTCGCGAAGATCACAGGCTTGCTGCATGAGTATCAGGACTTATTCCCTACCAATTTCTCAAAAATGAAGGGAATAGTCGACGATCTAGGGGAGATGAAAATACCCCTATGACCAAATGCTAAGCCTAGTAAACAACGCCCGTATAGATTGAATCCAAGATATAAGGAAAATGTAAAAGCAGAATTGGATCGCATGCTCGACGCAGGAATCATTGAACATGTTGAGGAATCAGAGTGGATCAGCCCTATAGTGATCCAGGATAAGAAAACAAAAGGTGAAGTGAGGATCTGTGTTGACCTGAGGAAGCTTAACGATGCATACTTGCACGATCCATTCCCAACACCATTCACAGATGAAGTACTTGAAAGCGTCGGAGGGAAAGAGATGTACTCATTCACTAATGGCTTCTCTGGCTATCATCAAGTCAGAATCATGAAGGAGGATCGCCATAAAATGACCTTCGTCACAGAATGGGGATGCTACCAATATACAGTAATGCCCTTTGGACTCAAGAATGCACCTGCTATTTTTTCTAGAATAGTAGTCTCTACTTTTAAAGATTTTATTCATAAATTTCTTGAGGTCTACTTTGATGATTGGACTGTGTTTGGGCTAGTAAGAGACCATATTGAGAATCTATGATGCTGGCCCAGTGTTGTTAGTATCAGATCACGCTTAATTCCAAGAAATGTATCTTTTGTGCACCATTTGGTGTTCTGTTGGGTCACGTCGTATGTCGCAAAGGTATTTTGGTTGACCCAACAAAAGTTGTGATTATCCTTGACTTACCACCACCTACATCAGTCACGCAACTCAGGTCCGTGCTAGGACATACATGCTACTACATGAACTTCATTAGAGGGTATGCAGAGATCACTGCACCTATGGAGAAACTGTTGAAGAAAGATGGGAAATTTCAATGCACACCAGCTTTTCAGGAAAGCTTGGACAAATTGAAGAACAAGATGGCCACTGCGTTAATACTTGTATTCCCGGATTGGAAGAAGGAATTCCATGTTCATGTCGGCGCGTCGTCTGTCGCGCTCGACATAGTCTTGACACAACTAGGAGAGGGTGTGATTGACCACCCTATTGCTTTTGCTAGCAGAAAACTGTCAACGATAGAAAAGAACTACATGATGACGAAAAGAGAAGGCCTCGCCATGCTCTATGCGCTCCAAAAGTTTAAACACTATTTGTTGGGTGGACATTTCTAGATGTACACTGATCATTCAGTGTTATAGCTGATTTTACCACTCCAGGTGAATCACACTTGTACGACCTTCCCCTGTCCCTCTGCAGACTCCTTAGACCCCTTGGACCATTTTTTGTCCTTTGATGTTTCCTAGACCATCCCTATAAACATGTGAAAATTGATACACACGACTTTTAAACCCCTTATCGCATATATACGCGGGTTTGACCCCTAAAATCACGTACATCAGGATGTGTACAAAATCCAAATCCTTTTGGAGTTTTCCTTGACATGGATCCAACTCACTTGTCTCCTGGCCTTCCATATGCCTTGAGATCGCTCG
>LPNX010750662.1:513710-600645 GCA_001517045.1 Pseudotsuga menziesii
TCTGCTGGGGAGTTCCTAGTAGTTGTCATTTGGGGGTTTTCTATCGGCATTCAATGACTTTGAATTTCTCTTTCTTCTCTTGTTTCTGTGTCAAGTCTGGGGGCATGTTTTCCTAGTAGTGTCTGATTTGTGTGAAGTTTGTCTCAGCTTGTCTATTTGCCTTTATTTTTATGCACCTTTCTTCCTGTACGCGAGTTTTTAACTCACAGTCGCGTATATACGTGGGTTTCACTGCTATTTCCGCGTACACATGCGGGTTTACTGCGAACAGTCGCGTATTCCCTTAGTTTTGCCTTCTAGAGGAAGATGGATTGTTGCTAGGTGAATTTTGATAATTGTTGAGTCTCCTTTGATAATGCTAGAGTCTGTATACACCTCTATTTCTGACCAAAGACGTTTTTTTTAGGGTAAAATTTCTCTTGTGAAGAATGTTCTTATCATTGCATTTTCAATTTTTTGTTTTGGGATTAGTGCATTAGATTTCTTTTACCTTAGTACTTTGCTTGAGTGCTGCTTGAATGTGCTTGCAAAGTCTGGGGGTTGTAGAACCATTCTTTTGCTTTAAATATCTCATTTTTATTTCAAAAAATCCAAAAATATTTGATTATCATTATGCATTGCATCTTGCATTTTTCATAGTACTTGCACTAGATTTGCTTTGGAGTATTAGTCAGGATTTCATATAGGAAAGTTTGCATCTATCATTTGAAGAAAATTGTGCATTTCACGTAGTAGCATACCCTGTTTTTCATGGACACAATGCATTTGCATTGATTGTTAGGTGTGCATTTTGCTTCATGTTGTGTCATAACGCCATTAGTTGCATGGCCATATACCTCTTTTGAGTAATAAAGCCAATTAAAATCAACGCTTAATTAAAATGAACTACACTATTTTATTTGATAGGGTTCACCAACAAGATTAGGTTTTAGGGTCTTGGAATAGTTCATTGTGAGTAAATTCTCCAAGGCCACTAAACAACAACATGTATGTGTCTGTCCAGGTGAGTGTGTGAAATTCCTTGGTATAACCAGTGTTTCTCAGGATCCTCCTCTCAAAAGAGAGTTAAGCATGAGGCAATGTGAGCAGTTATTGATTGGGATGACCCCTAGTCATAACTGAGTAGCATCGAAGATATTTCCAGGATTGTATTCGTATCTGGGGGCTATTTCGAGAGTTTCGAGCTTTGCTACCCTGCCCATACAGTCAATCCCGCCTGCGACTGTCCTCCTGAGCATTGATTATATTGAGGTGACCTTAGCGACCTTTCCTAGGATATCGAGGGGGTACTTTGCAGGGGTTATTCTGTGGGTGTCCCGGCCAGGTTGTGGTCGAACAGCACAGTCGCTTTACGCGTTGAAGCTGAGGGCCACAATAATTGGTTATATACCTCCGCTTGTTGTGTATGGGAGTCTCAAGCCTCTCCTAGGTGAGACATACCTGCTTCATTCGGGAGCTCATTTATCCTACCCTTGATTTCTTGTTTTTGGCTTTAGATTTTATTGGTGTATGCTCTGTGCATGTTAGATTACGTAGGGTTTATGTAGATAGAGAGTCTTTTATATTTTTTGAGTCATTGTGGATTCGGGTGCGGCGCCTTGCCATTCTCATCGTTTAGCAGGACTTCCGCCTTATACATTTCCTCCTCCTTTGAGAGAGAGTGATAGATAGTCTAGGTGGACCACTTCGCACATTGATTCACACACGATGGGAGATCATGTAGAAGGTATTCCTGAACCACCTTCTCCCATTCAAGTGGAAGATGGGGAGTTTACTCCTAACTATGATCCTTCACCTGATTTGACTGATTTAGGTCCTGTAATTTCTGAGAGAGGTACTTTTCATGATATACCTACTTACTCTAGTGTTGATCCCCCATTGACGCATCGCCGGTATGGAATGCCGGAAGATGATGAGAAGCATTTTGAACCTGCAAGCACTAGTTATGGTAGTTATGGTATGTCTGGTTTTCCCACACATGATTTGGAATTTCATGTCGAGTCGGAGTTTGAGCCTCGCACTATTCTTGGGGGCACTCTCATTCCTTACCATGCGGAGAGGTTTGGGAGCACAAGTCACATTGCACCTTCCATCCAGGCGGTGGAAGCTACATCACATATTCCTCCCAGGCCTAGGGCTAGTGATCCTATTAGGATACCAGATCCGGGACGAGTGACTATAGGGAATAACACGTACATAATTACAAAGGTCCCTTCGTCCTTTGTCCCTAGTTCCTCGAATGTTCACCCTCCACCTCATTCACGTGGTCCTTCGGGCCAGAATGTTGCTACGAGTCATGTCTGTACTACGGTTACTCAACCAGTTGTGTCTCAGGTTCAAGTACCGCCCATTGTTTCGGGAGGTCATGTTCATACTTTTAGAGAGTGTCTCATGGGACATCTCATGCGATGACTTATGGACCTTATTATGGGACGCAGTATGGATAGGGTTCTTCACCTTATGGGTGCGGGTATCAACAACCCGCTTACTCTCCAAATTACGGCTTTGTAGCTCCAAATAGTCAAGGTACACCACACTATGGTGCTTCCATGCCACCCTATACAGGTTAAACGGGAGGAGGACACTATGGCCAAGGCCATGGTGGTTATGGTAATCAGACCTATGTGAATCAGAACTATCAGGGAGCAGTCCATCGACCTACTCATCCTAGGATCCCTTTCCTCACAATGCTAGATATTCCTCACTTGTAGAGATTGACGAACGATCCTGTAGCTCATGACCCAGCTTGGCCGGCTGTCCCTACTAAGCTTCCCTTGGACATAGCCAAATTCGAGGGCAAACCGGGAGAGGATCCGAGCGAACATGTTACTACTTTTCACCTATGGTGCTCTTCAAATTCCTTAGACCAAGATTCGATCCGTTTAAGGCTATTTCAATGCACCCTTACAGGGCCTGCCACGAAATGGTATATAGAGCTACCTAGGGGGGCATTCGCTTTGTTCGATGACCTAGCGATGACTTTTCTTAACCACTTCCATCTACCAATGCGTTATGACGTTGGTACAGAACTCTTGTCGACATTTCGGCAAGATAAAGCCACACATATCTCGGATCATATCCAAGAGTGGCATAGACGGAAGAGGTTGATTAAATCCTTTATACCGTCGGAATTCCTCCTCGAATGGTTCCTTAAGTCGTTATTGCCTTATATAGCGAAGGATGTTTCTACATCTGGAGTGCAAAATGAGGAACAAGCCATTTTTAGGGCACAGGAACTGGATTTGATTTATGCTCAATCCGGTTTGTTATATGAGATCATTCCCAATGCTCTGCGTTCTAGTTTCGACCCCAAAGTTAAACCTGGACCACATGCTGATGGCATTGTTGGTTGTGTGAGTGCTAAAACTACAGATTCAGTTGCAAAACAAGTTAGTCAATTGTTAATCAACCAATCTGCTTCGGGACAAGACACGGCTTCGTCTCAACCCACCCAAATGGTGAGTGTGCTTTCAGTGCAATCGTCAGACCAGAAGGGTAACCAGCAACCCAAAATGAATAAAAAGAAGGGTAAGAACAATCGTAAGGGTGGGAATATGAATGAAAATGCTAATAATGACAAGAATGCCCGTAATGCTGGGGGGGACAAGCAAGCTAAACGTAAGGTTAAATTTCCTTGCAAGTTGTGTAAGGAAGATCACCTCACTTACTTGTGCCCTCGTATCGATGAAGCCTCGAGATTCTTAGCATAGGGCCCAACTGTGCTGACTAACCCTTTACCTCACAATCAAAACATGAACTCAAGGACCCATGATCAGTCTAGTGGTGATCAAGATCCACTGGAGGGTAGTGGTCGTGTTTGCATTAACATGGTATGTGCTGCGAAAGTTGTGACCCATGCGAAGGACTATGGTTCGTCACAACCCAGCCCAAGAAAGGAACCTGATCCACCAGAGACTCTTTTGCGTATTGAAAAACCTGTGGATAAGCCTGAAGTTGCACCTCGCATTTCTAAGGGAGTCCTTAAGCGTTCGGAGCACAATCCTAATGCCCGAGCCGCCCAGAACTATTCTGTTGTAAAGGATTTGGGCCACACTCCTTATGTGATGTCTGCATTAGAAGTGCTTCAGAGTTGTCCTTCGCAAAGGAAGGATTTGCTTTCTTCCCTTGGTGTGAATGATGATAATTCTTCCTCTGTGATTAAATTTGAAACCGTGGGACTTCAACCTCGCTTACCTTACTATGTGTCTCTTTTGATTCATGTAAAATGTCTCAATATGACCATCAAACGCACTGTGATTGACGAAGGCGCTGCTGCTTCTGTGATGTCTTTATCGTGTTGGAAGGGTTTAGGTTCCCCTGAGTTGTCTAAATCTGTGACCATGTTAATTGAGTTTGATGGGAGATCATTTAGGCCGCACGGGATCCTCCCTTCCCTTAAGGTCCATTTGGGAGGGAAGACTGTTGCGATAGAGGTCGAGGTGGTTGATGCGCCCCTTGACTACAATCTCTTGCTGGGTAGGAATTGGATGTACAGTATGCAAGATGTAGTTTTTTCCCTATTTCGCGTTGTATGTTTTCCCTTTAATGGGAAGATAGTTACGATTGATCAAACATCATTCAAGAATCCGTCAGTTACCGCAACTTCGGGAGCTTCGATCCCAATTACCGAGCACTCTCAGCTGACAACTGGGAGTGTGGGTGTGGGCATGTATCCATCCCTCATAGGAAGCTTTAGTTTCCCTGCACCTATCCTTATGATAGGGTCTAGTTTCAGTGAGGCTTCAACATCTGTGAGATCGGTGTCTTTTTGCATGAGTCATATGGAAGATCCTTGGATTCTTCCTACACCAAATACTTTGAGTGAGCCCATCGTAACGGACGTGTCGTTGCCTGCAACTATGGTAGCTTAGCAAGCTAATCTTGAGTGTGTTGCAGAGCCTAGTCCTTCCTCTTCGTGGACAGAGGAGGAGGACCCATATGTGCTACCTACATGGGTAGTTCAGTCTTCTCATGCGCACGACTGCCTTGATAGTGTTTTTCCTTCAGACGAAGAGATTATTGAGGCCATGTCGGGAGTTGAGCCACCATGGGAAGAGCTCCATCATAGATCTTACTTTCTTCCTGAGCTTGACCGCTTGAAACGTGAGGAATTTAGGGAGGTTCTTAGTGAGAGAATTGGTAGTCCCATGGTTCCATTAAGCTCTCCTGGTCCGATGGCTGATGGGAACATGGCAAATATATCTCCAACGATTCCTATCAATATCTCTCGCGATCCTGGTAGGATAGAGAATGTCTATATTGGGGCAGAATGTTCCCATGCTGAGATTCAAGAATATATCGAGTCGTTTAAATAATTTTGTGATATCTTTGCTTGGTCTTATGATGAAATGCCAAGTATTGACCCTCGCATTGTTGAACACGAGATTAAGACTTATCCCAATGCTAAGCCTGTTCGACAACACTTGCGTGCAGTGAATCCTAGGAAAGCACCCGTGATTAAGGCAGAGATAGAGAAACTATTGAAAGCCGGTTTTATCTATCCCATTCCCTTGACAAAGTGGGTCTTTTGTGTGGAGTCTGGTCACTTATTAGGATTCATCGTTTCTAAAGAGGGTGTAAGAGTCGACCCTTTGAAGGTTGAGGCAATACTTCAGTTGTCTCCCCCGAAAAACATTCATCATCTTCAATGTTTGCAAGGCATGGCAAACTTCTTACGGAGATTCGTTGTCAATTTTTCCAATTTGACTAGAGGCTTCATGCATCTTTTGAAGAAGGAAACCACCTTTTGTTGGGATCAGTGAACCCAGGAGTCCTTCGATGTGCTCAAGCGAGCCCTAGCATTGGCCCCGGTGATTAGTCCCCCAGACTATAGCCATGATTTTCTGCTTTATGTGGCCGCGTCCGTGGAGATGATTGGCATGGTTTTGGTTCAAGAAGATGAGGAACTCCAAGAGCACATCATATACTATCTGAGCTAGAATCTTATTGACGCGGAGATCCGTTATTCCCATGTTGAGAAGCTTGCCTTAGCTACCGTACATGCGGTTCAACGGTTGAGACATTATATTCTCCTTCACTAGACCTTGGTTGTAGCCCATGTCAATCCATTTCAATTCATTCTCACTCGAAGGATGATTGGGGGAAAGTACAATAAATGGATTGTCATCCTACAAGAATTTGACCTCGAGTTTGTTTCGGCAAAGTCGAAGAAACCGTTAATTTTTGCGGAGCTTATATCGGATTTCCCAAGCGAAGCCGAGGAGTGGGTTTGTGAAGATACATTTATCGATGAGCACATCTTCTTAATCTCAACTTTAGACCCATGGTATGGGGATATAATTATAAATTTAGAAACATTGAATGTCCCTACTCACCTCTCATGGGATGAACGACGACGGTTACATCACGTGTCTAAGAATTACCTCATAGTGGATAACACTTTGTACCATCGTGGAGTAGATTCCATTTTACGATGTTGTTTAACTCATGAAGAGGCTGAGGTAGTGCTGAATGATTGCCACGAAGGGGGGTGTGGTGGTCATTTATCTGGGATTTATACAGCCCAAAAAATATTAAGACTGGGTTATTTATGGCCGTCGATCTTTAAATATTGTGTAGATGCGGTCAAGAGGTGCCATCCTTGCCAGGTTTTTGCACATAATATGCGCTTGAAACCTGGCCCGTTACATCCCATCATCACCGCCGGTCCCTTCACTAAGTGGGGGATAGATTTTATGGATTGCAACCCAGCTTCAGCTGGGGGGCATCGTCATATCATAGTGGCTGTTGACTACTTCACGAAATGGGATGAGGCTATGCCTACAGTTAAATCCAACGGTGAGACAGCCATGCACTTCATATTCAACCAGATTATTACTTGGTTCAGGATTCCAAAAGAGCTTGTCACTGACCATGGCTCGTACTTTCAGAATCGTATGATGGAAGAGTTGGCATCAAAGCTAGGGTATAAACAAGAGCATTCCTCCTCTTACTACCCTCAAGCGAATTGACAGGTAGAAGCAGTGAACAAATAACTCAAATCCATTCTCCAACGAACCATCGCACAAAGCAAGAATAATTGTCACATTATGTTATATCCTGCTTTGTGGGCTTATAGAACTGATGTTAAGACTGCCACGAGTTTTTCTCCATATCAACTTGTACATGGAGTGGAGTTGGTATTGCCGGTTGAGTGTGAGATTCCTTCTTTGAAGCTATCCATAGAGCTCTTAATAGACACTTCACCATTGGAGGAGCATTTGGTCCACCTTGAGCAACTTGATGAGCAACGTTGAGATGCCTGGGTGGCTCTAGAAGTAAATAAGCATCGCGTAAAGGTCTAGTACGATTAGTCTGTCCGTCCAAGGAGGTTTAGTGAGGGAGACTTGGTCCTTTTGTGGGATCAACCGAAAGAACCCTTGGGGGCAGGAAATTTTAACCCCATGTGGCGTGGTCCTTACGTTGTCAAACGTGTGTTAGAGAAGGGCGCTTATGAGTTAGTGGATTATGAGGGAACGGCCTTGGCGGAGCCTAGAAATGGGCTCTATCTCAAGAAGTACTATGCATGATTTTTAGCCAAGGCTGGTTATTGTATATTATTGTACAGTTTTGCATAGGTAGGTATTTTTATTATGGTGATCGGGTTTGTGATTAGTTTCCGTTTCTTTTGGGCAGATGTCAATGGAATCTTCCACCTTCATAGAATTCGCAGATGGTGCGAGCCGTCACACTCAACACTCAGCCTCTGCTGCTTGGGTGATTTATACTCCTATGGGTCAGGTATTGTCTTCAGGAGGTGTATGTTTACGACCATCTTCAAACAATGTTGCTGAATATAGTGCCGTTATTGAGCTTCTACGGGATGCCATTTTACATGGCGTTCTCTCTCTTGAGGTACGTCTTGATTCAGAGTTAGTAGTGTCACAACTTAATGGTTTGTACCATGTTAGAGATCCAAAATTATTAAGAATATTCTTACGTGTGAGATTATTAGAACGAAAATTTGACAATATAACATACATACATATTCCAAGAACTAATAATCAAGTTGCTGACTCATAGGATAACTACGTGTTAGATTGGCATTTGTTTCATACACAATGAGCTCATCACAAACAGAAATTTTTACACATGTAAATAAATAGACCGATCATCATAAAAGTTTTTATAAACATCCAAAATGTGGTAATACATAGTGTCATAATACAAAAATGGGGCTCTCGAGCCACCAAAATATCATACACGGTAATACAAAATGTATCACTCCCAGGTATCTAAGCCTGTGGAGGAGGAGGGGGGTTGTGATCGTGGAATGTCACTACGGCTCTAGCTAGCCGTCGAAATAGCCACACCCATGCTCATGGTACACCCACCACCAGGCGCTGCATGGCCTTAGGCAAGTCCTTGACTTGCGCCATAGGTACTCTATGTGTCAGTCGCATGAAGTTGGTATGAATGATTTGGAGCGTCTGCTCCGCATCCACACCCATGATATCATCTCCTCTTCCCCTCCGTCTATGATGAGGGAATCCTTCAGGCCGTCGTGGTCCCACATTTGCATGCATATGGTAGATGTCACTATGTATTGTCACCCAAAAACATGTCTTTTGATTCCACATAATCAGAAAACACAAAAAATTAAATAACTCAAAATTTTTAAAAAGAGGGTCAAGATTCGTTACCTATATCACCATATGCCGATCCTGGTGGTAGCGGCATGTCCGGGTCTCCCCAGAAAT
The DNA here is from genome assembly GCA_001517045.1 of Pseudotsuga menziesii. Classification (NCBI taxonomy): domain Eukaryota; kingdom Viridiplantae; phylum Streptophyta; class Pinopsida; order Pinales; family Pinaceae; genus Pseudotsuga; species Pseudotsuga menziesii. The sequence goes on from LPNX010750662.1 coordinate 522,410, forward strand.
CTATCCCCGCATAGGGGTAGTCATCTATGGCAATTATCTGTCATCGCCACCACAGAAAGAAATCAACTGGATAGGGGTTGGACACCCTACCTCCACCCAGTCTGCGCATCGCATCCACCCAACGCCGTTGGGCTGAATCTCAAACCCTGTGTAGAGGAACGTCAACTCTAGGGCTCAATCTTGGAACACGCTCAAAGAAAAACGTGCTCAGTATGCTGCTAAAACCGAAGTTTCGCACTTTGCCCATCTTGCACTCACTGAGCTGGTGCTTCATGTTTCCTAGTACCGTAGTGCTCCAATCATATACCGTGGGTCTCATGCACTCCACTGCATAGTACATCAGAGGCCACGAGGCTTGGTGGAGTGAAGCCAAACCTGTTATCCTGTCCAATGTCAGTAGGATGGCCTTTAGGCCCGGAACCTATATGGAGTTAGTTGGGATCTGACTCCCCACCTTCTCCATGTCTGAATAGCAGTACACCGCAATGTACTCATCTATAGTCAGGCCACCTCCAGGAACGCGAGAGCATAGGTTCACTACTCCCCCCCATTGGGAAAGTCCAGTAATAAAGTATATGTCCTCCACTTTTATGGTGAGGGACATCCCATATATTTGGAATGACTCTGAGTCTGGATCCTAGTAGTCCACTAACATCTGCAATAGTCTTGGTTTGGCTCTTAAGCCACCAAGACACCAAAATTTGTAAAACTCACATGCACGTAACGCTTGTTGAGCCATTAGATCTTCCCTTACTGCCTCTTCTACATCACCATGTTCACGTTCTCTCCATTCTAGGACCATCCTACACATAAAATTTGAATTTTGTCCATTAGAATACTTAAAAAACATTGAGCGTGGCTGCATACGCGACTGTTTTCCAAATAGCCACGTATGTACACGAATTTGAGGGTGTTTTCCGTGTATATCCAGCCCTATATGCAGAAAAACCCCCGATTTTCATGTGGGTCGTGGCGCCTATTTTAGGATGGCCTAGAAACCCAAATACACCATGGAATTTGACAAAATTTGCATCAAAATGAAAGAGTAGAGCATGGGTAAGTACCTGGAAAAAACGGTAGTGGATTCCGCCAGCTGGATCTCCTGGAATTCGCTGTTGAAGTTCTAGGCTCAAATGGGTAAAAATTTCAAATGTTTTATAATGTTTTGAATTATTTACTATTTATAGAAAATTTTCAATTGTTTGAAAATTTTTACCCCCTTTCCTATAGTTTGGACCGTTTCTAATCCTTTTGGACTGTTTTTTTACTAATTTATGATGTAGGAGACCTTTTTGAGTGCCATTTCAGCCGTTGGATTGACCCGTTCGTGCCGATTTCAGGTATCATGTCTAAACTGGCATATAGGTTAGGTTTCATCATCGTTTGCATTTTGCATGACCTTATGATCGTTTCATTATAGCCTTAGGTACGAACCCACTCTATTATGTCACGAAACCTTCTTGCTGTTTTAGAAGTGGCATGATATGAGTGGTAGAGCTTGACCTTACATGGGTACCCTAGTTAGCGCCTTATTTGCATTTGGTGCCCATGTTGACATCTTGTCCCTTAGGGTGTGGGAGTCCGTTGTATAGTATTGCCATGACATTTTGCAAGAGCCTCATACTCCTCTTGATCTTTTGCTGGCCTATTTCCCTCAGGACTCCCTTATGTCAAGTTGTAATTGCATTATCATGAGCTTTGCCTGCCCTATTGAGCCTTACGCCGGCTTCCCTGACATCGAGTTTCAGCCATATAGCCCAAGCTTATCTCATGTCTAGCCATGCAAAGCCATTTTATATATCCTTTGCAGCTTGATTCCCTATTTTTACCGGGAGGGGATTTTCCCCCGAGTGTTGCTATCCTACACATGTATCCTTGCATTGAGAATAGGTATGTTCCACTGCTTGGAACTAGTTTGTTTGCCCATATGACACTCGTCTCCTCGTAGTCTGTAACTATAAACTTAATTTTATTCTTTTTCAAGCTTTTTAAATATTTGAAAAAGTCAAAAAAAAAAAAAACCAAAAAGCCGGACAAGGAAAGATGTTATCTTTTGGCAGCTGTCGAGTTGTGTCGCCTTCAAACAGAGCATTGTATATCACATCCATTAGTTGGGTTTATAGTTTGACTTTAGGATCTGTACTCGTTTTATATGAGTTTAGCTCCATGGACTGGTTAAGCTTCCAGTCCCCATGGAGCCTCTGTCGATGCCTCCTGTGTCGCAGAGATGTCCCAGTTTTATATATCGAGTCTATGCTACCTTTATTCAGTCACCATTCGCCATTATGCTCTTGTTCGAAGGAAGTTGAAGCCTGAGTTGGCCATTCCTCAGTTATCTTGACTTTGCATGTCGGCCATTCCCAGTACAGTTACTGGTTCGTGCACCTTATGATCGAGTCCTTCCACATTATACAACTTTGCTGAGTACCTCGTGTTGGATGATGGGGGATGCCTTAATGCCCTCCTTCCAGCGGATTTCATCCCATCGACTCCAGATCATTTATTCTGGGACTAGAGTCTAGAGTCATTTTTTAGTTCCTTGAGACTTGTAGTCATCAGTGGAAGGTTCTCTCACCATCGATAGTTTTTGGGAATACATCAATGTCCCCTGATCGATGGATCCTCTCAAGTGTTCGACCTCAACACATCTATTCACACTTGTTAGTTTGCACTCTAGTACCTTGATTCCCATTATCATTATCGGTGGGTGATCTCGCGTCTATTAACGGTATACATCAATGACCGATAATCAGATAATGGACTACTATGTTCGACCTCGACACCTCTATTCACATAGTAGGACATGTACTCATAGCGATTTGTGTAGAATACCTTCCAGATTGGTGGCATCTATTATATGCTACCTCCTTGATCATGCCAATGTTCATGAGATTTCAGCTCTCGTGACTTGATTCCAGTATACGTCAGACATTTCCAACTATTATGGAGATCTTGATCCATTGTATATCTTTAACCATTATGAAGATCATGATCCTTTGTATATATTCAACATGGAGATTCTGATCTATGTATATTGTACGTGGCAATGACCACTTATGTGATATTTTGTATCATGCCTATTCATGGCCATTGTACTCTTATGTATCCGGGACTGCTAGATGTATTTGCATTTATGTGTAGAGTTGTATCATGGTACTATGTTGATTGGGTGGCTGGTCTTCCATTTGGGATCCTTCATCACTCCACTTCTGGGATGGACTTATAATGTAGTTCGGCCATCGTATGACCCCTCTGACCTCACACATTAGGGGGCATCTGTTATAGCTGATTTTACCACTCCAGGTGAATCACACTTGTATGGCCTTCCCCTGTCCCTCTGTAGACTCCTTGGACCCCTTGGACCATTTTTTGTCCTTTGATGTTTCCCAGACCATCCATATAAACATGTGAAAATTGATACACGTGACTTTTAAACCCCTTATCGCATATATACGCGGGTTTGACCCCTAAAACCGCGTACATCGGGATGTGTACAAAATCCAAATCCTTTTGGAGTTTTCCTTGACATAGATTTGAATCACTTGTCTCCAGGCCTTTCGTATGCCTTGAGATCACTCGGATTCGACCTTTCATTTCCCCTTTGAAAAGCTATATAAGGAACTCTTTGGATACGTTGAAGGCATAAGAGAATTGAGAGCAAAGAAACTATAGTCCATTGTTTCCGGAACTTGTGCTTGAGTCTGCATCCCTTTGTCCCTTGGAGCACTTTTGTGTTCTTCCCAAGCTTGCCTTTTTCTTGTGAGCTTGCTATCGAGAGATGGAGGATTGAGGTGGTGGAGGCCCAAGTGGGGGATTCAGTCTCTCCGATTCGCAGACGTGCCGACAAAGGTTGTATCCATTGTAATCTCTGATTTTATACTAATAGAAATATCTTTTCCTGTCCAATAATGTATGTTTGAATGAATATTTTATCCATAGATGATTTCAAATGCTTATACATTGTTGATTATATATGCTAGAATAGATCTAACACCAATACATATAGTATGCTTGTCTTGTTTACTTGTTGTTGAGGAAGTGATTCATCAATTCAAGCTGAAGTTGGAAAGCTCAACGGGGATCTATTTCAACCGTCCGAAATAAGGTACGAGGTCTGATCCTTTAGTGTTAGATATTTGATTTCTATTGCATATTGGAAAGGATTGATTTCTAGAGTCAAGCTATCTATTGTGGTACCCCAAGCCATAGGAATTTCTCTCTGTAACATTCGACGCTGAAATACCTAGTCAATAAGCGAGTGTTGGGGGGAAGATCTGCCGATGGCTTCTCTTGTTTCAAGAATTTGATTTTGAGGTCGTTATCAAACCTGGTCGACTGAATGTTGGGCCAGAACACCTGTCGAGGATAGAAAGCGGTGAAGAACCAACTAGATTGGAAGATAATTTTCTCGATGCGCAATTGTTTTCCATCACTATGATGGAAGATCAGAACAAGGAATTGAATGCTATCATCCACTTTTTGAGTACATGCCACGCGCCTCTAGGATTCTCCACTAATCAAAAGAAACACTTGGTAGTCAAAGTTGTGGACTTCACATTGATTGCTGGACACCTCTATAAATTGGGCATAGATGAAATACTGTGTCAATGTGTTTTTTATTATGAGTGACCTTGGGTGATGAGTGAAGCACATGCTGGTGTCCCAGGTGGACACTACTCGGGAAGGGCAACTGTGCGCAAGATATTGTAGGCATGACTATGGTGGCCAACCATACACATGGATACTAAAATATTCTATAGACGCTATGATATCTGCCAGAGAACAGGAAAACCATTGTGCTGCGACGAGATGTCGCTTGCACCATAGATAACACTGCAAGCATTCGACAAATGGGTTGTTGATTTTGTTGGACCGACTAGTCCACCAGGAAAAAAGACTGGCGCATGCTACATTATCACTGCGAAAGACTATTTAACTAGATGGGCTGAAGCTACGCCTGTTAAAGATTTCACCGCTGTGACTACGGGAAAGTTCTTATTTGAAAACGTGGTCACCAGATTTTCCTGCCCAAAAATTCTACTTAGCGACCAAGGTACGCATTGTGTTAACAAAATGATTGTTGAGCTTACTGCAGAATTTTAGATCCAGCATAAGAAGATGATACCCTATCATCCTCAGACGAATGGAACGGTCGAAGCTTTTAAAAAAATTCTAGAGAATGCATTGACCAAGGTATGCAATGTGTGCCGAGATGACTGGGATCAGAAAGTATTAGCTGTGCTATGGGCATATCGCACAACTTGCAAATGACTGACAGGGAACACCCCATTCAGATTGGTATATGGACAAGAAATTGTTGTACCAATGGAGTATATTGTGTCAAGCCTATGGATTGTTGCATTGACAGAGATGACCGACGGAGATGCTATCGAACAGAGATTGTCACAGCTCATCCAGATGGAAGAGGAATGCTTCGTCGCAGGATTTCATTAGATGGTCGAGAAGCAAAGACAAAGGGCATGGCATGATCACCATATCCGAGTTAAACCATTCAAAGTCAGAGGACTTGTGTTGTTGTATGACAATAAATTTTTCAAACACCCAGGCAAGCTAAAGACACATTGGCTAGGGCCATATGTGATCATGCACATCACTGATGCGAGCGCAGTAAAATTGCAGAGACTAGATGGAACTTATGTTGCAGGTATGGTGAATGGTAGTCGCCTGAAACCATACCATGATAGTCATAACATCCCTGACTAAAGTCACGCAGTGCATGAAAAAAAAAGAGGAGAGAAACAAAAATTGTTCGGTTGCATGTCTGCAGCGGAACCAACAAAAAGCACAAGAAAAAGTGGAAAGCGTAGGAAAAAGAAAAAATGATAGGCTAGCCAACATAAAAGTGTGAATATCCCACAAATATTGAGGTGGTTATGATAGTTAGGCATTATTAATTCGACGAGATACGAGGAGAATGATGACGTGATTTTTGGTCCCATCAGTCGTTCGTGTCATAACTGGCATAACTGTGCTGACAGGTACATCACAACACTCAAGTTGCTGAGTTAATGATGAAATGCGTCGGTAGAGAATCCCATGTGACCGATTAGACCTCGACCTCCCATCGCATGACGATTGAAGGACACATAGGTGAGTATAAATACAAGGCTTCGCCATCAAACTGTCTTTTACACACACACAGAGAGCGCGTGAAAACTAGAGCCGAGAGTTTACAGAGCTGAAGCTTGTCACAGAGTGAGCTGACACCCATGGTAATAGATATATCAAGTTCAAGTGAGCTATCCGATGTAACTGTCAATCCGGGGTGTCCAATTGAAGAATAGATCGCATCACCCAAAGTACAACTACTAGAGTGAGAACCATAACTCGACCCGATGTCCCGAGAAAGAAATAAGCCTGCTCCTGCGACTGCTCTGGCCCCTGTTCCGCCCCTTGGTTTGGGCCCTATGTTGAACCCAGTCTAGAACCCACCAACTACACTTGTACAACCTACCATGGAGCCGAGACAAGCTGGAGAGAGAGTGATGGGACAGTCATCTTGGCCAAGAATGACAAGGAAACGCAAGGCTAAGGTCGTTGTGGAAAACCCTGGGAAAGAGCCGATGGAGGAAGACGTGCTGGAGGAGGACCTAATGGAGGAGGAATCCCCACCCCGCAGAGACCCGGAAGCTGAGGAGGAATAAGAGATCTTCTCGTGCTATGTCCGGTTGAGGAGAGTGGAGGCAGAGCCAGTGACGCTTCCCACGAAAGCGTGAACCTTTTTAGTAGCACCTCGGATCCCTGAGAACGTACCCGTGCTAATGGAAATAATGCCAAAGCTCACCAAGTTGGGATTCGAGGATTATGACACTCACCTGCAACTGCGTTTAGAATGAAATAACTGCATGGTCATGATTCAGACTGGGCCAATTGGGCCCGAGGTTCTCAAGCAAATGAAGTGGGCTACTGGCGCCAACTAAGTAGGATTGATGAACTTGTTGTTCAAGCCCTATTTTGGCCATTGCCTGTAGGCCAATACATATGTGAAACAACTCCTGGAATGTTTCCACAGAGGGTGCCTATGGCTCGATTGACCATACCCGGTCGACATCGAGCTTATTTATTCGATCACAGGACTGCCAAATAAAGGACACGACCTCGCGTCATACTTGTGCAAGGACAAGGATACCACCAAGATGAAGCAGAAGTATAATCTACAACACGCGGGTAGGGGATTCTTGATTCCCCCTATCAAAGACTTCATCATGCGGTTTTCCATAAGGATCCTATCGTGCAAGCTATTGCACAAGATGAGGCCAAATGAATGCACTGCTGGAGCAGTAGAACTTGTTGAGCAATGCGCACAAGGTGTAAGTTTCAACTGGTCATAGTTCTTGCTGAATGAACTGATAGACGATGCAGTGCAGGAATAGGAGGATCCGAAATACAAATTTCACTACTCCTAGCTGCTCATCTTAATCTTGTTCACCTTGTGGGCCAACCCACCAGACTACGAACCAATGGATGTCCCATTACCTTGCCTTGGCGCAAAGTACCAGAACTTGTGGGAGGATAAGAAAAAAAAGATCCACCAAACATATAATAACATCAAGTTTTTTCTACATGCCAAGGCACTAGGCGATGTTATTAGGCGATCCCACCAAGTCCAAGCTGCAACAGTACATAGGTACACAGCCTTCATCGATTTCTAGGCGGGTGCGCATAACATGATTTTGTAGCCAAAGAACGACCCAGCCATGCAAGCACATGACCAGGCAGGGTTCATGATCACTAATGATGATGTGGACACAATTGTCCAGGAGTGGCTAGATGAATGGCATATCCCACTGGCAGAGTCGCTTCCTAAAGGAGAAAGTTAAGAATACCCACCAGCTAACCAAGGTGGAAACGCTTGCACAAGTGGCGATGCTGGAAATGGCCAAGGAAACAATGGAGGTGATGGTCAAGACAATCAGTCGCAAGAAGGAAAAAATGATAACAACATTGATGGTGGCTCCCATCGAAGCGATGGATAACAAACACCTACTAACGAGGACATCTATGACCTCTAGAAAGAACAACAACAATAGCATGGCCGCAGCACAAAAAGAGGAAAGCTAGCAAAACGACTAACATAAATACCTTGACAGAGGACGATATTCACACACTAGCAGATGTTGTAGTCAAGGTCGCCAAGAAAATCCTTGAGGTTCTTAATACATAGTAGGTGAATGTGGCTGGTCAAGTTGCAGAGCATCTCAATAAGCTCATAGAGGCCATTAATGATGTCAAAGCCACTGTCGAGGTTGAAACATATGGCATGGATCCCAACGTCCTATTAGTTACACCAAATCTAGTGCCACCAATCAAAGTACAAATCCATGGGCGTGCAATGGAAATAGGAATGACGAAGGGTGTGTTTGATGATGTTGTCAAAAAGTTTGACACATTGCAGATCGACTTCTCCAAGCTCTCATTGGGAGAAGTATATGAGCTACAATAGGCAGTCATGACTGAAATACAGCTTCGGTAGAATGTTGTTGCGTATCAAGCAACAAAGCAACAAAGGAAGTCCAAGAAGCACAAGGCCCTCCTGAAAGAAAAAGAACAAGAAATTGTGGTGCACGAGCAAAGCCTCATTGCACTAGTTGAAGCAATTAAGTGCGCATCATAGAGTTCCCACCAGAAGTGGGCCAGTAAGATGAAGATTTAGCTGCCAAGGTTTCTCAGTTGTCGCAGATTGTAGTGGAGCTGAAGAAGCAGGTTGAGGAGCTTCATGCTATGCAGGTACTGAGCACAAATCCCGAGGTGCTCGAAGAGCGAAGCAGAGCAACGTTTGAGGCTGTTGGGAAGATGGGAAAAACTCTGCACTAAGGAATTTGGGAAAAACTATGCACTAAGGAAGTTGAAGTCATTTCCAAAATATGGGAAGTGCTTCTAGAATATGAGACTGGAGAAAAGATTAGGGTAAGTACGTGACAAGCTGAAGAGAAAATCATTGTGGCAAAGGCAGAGATGAAGAAGCTGTCATTTCAGGAAAAGGTCACGAAGATGGCTGAGATCAAGCAGCTGTCGTAGGAAGTCCAAATTCTCCATGACCAAGAGTAGACTAGGGAAACAGAGGTGGAGGAACACCAGTAGGAAGCAACGCGGCTCACAGGCCTTATTCATCCTGTGTAGCAAAAACTTCAACATATGGCGCAGTCACTAGAGGCGGGACCATCAGAACATATCAGTTCTGACTGGGTGGAGTAATTGGTCGCACAGGCGGAGGAAGTAACAATGGATATTTATAGAGTGTAATAGATGGTGAAGGAATTTCAAAAAAAGGTTGTTCCTCCCGCGTAGCCTAGGCCAGAGCCCGAGCTAGAGGCTTAAGTCACGAGTAGTCACATTTTTGCGGAGATATCCATTTTTTCTTAGTGGCTTGGGACAAGCCACATGTGAGTGTTGGGGGCCTGTTGGGCTAGGAAAAGTGCACAAGGAAGAAGCTGACGCGAAAAAAAATAAGGAAAAGTGCATGCATGACAAGGGAAAAGCAGGTCAAGAAGGAAGCAAAGGAACCGATGCAGAAAGATAAAGCATGCGTGCGACGGAGAAAGGCAGGATAAAGATGGAAAGGAAACGTAGAGCAGAGGAAGCCGCGAAAAGGAAGGGTTGGTGCGACTGGGAAAAGCACATCTAGAGTCGGTGTAAGAGTTAGGTAAAAGAGTTAATATTGGACAAGCAGAAGTCAAGGAAGACTGCAGAAGGACGGACAAGAAGAAGATGGAAGGACAATTTTGCGTCTAGTTATGACTAGTACAGACGAGCTGAAAGACGTTTCCGTGGCCAGTTAAGGTTGTGGTTAATGTATTATAGGACTTTTGCGGCTAAATATGGGCTGACATTTAATGTAACAGAGATATTTTTTAGCTACCTAAGTCTGTAATAATTGAGTAGTACTCAGTCGACCCTGCGTGGTCTTGTAAATCATATAAATAGAAGGAACTCGCTCTGTATAAGGGTTATATTTTGTTAGATGATATCTGATTGGATTTTGTTAGATTAGATTTAGTAGATTTAGCAAGCTAGACTATTATAGAGTAGAAGCAGTAAGGATGACTCATAGAGGAGTCTGGTAGAAGTTGAAGGCTGTTGAGCCGCGGATCTTGTAGATGTGTGCGCAGACCGCTAGTAAAATAGAAGAGTTGATCTAGGCTATGTGTGGATCAGTAGGAGTAGATAGAAGCAATAAATCAGAGAGCACGAGAGCAAGAATATTGAGTCAGAAAGACATATCTTAAGAACAGTCTGCAAGTTGCAGGTTGCAAGGTGCTACCTATATTTCTCATGCCAGATGAAGAGCACCTTGGTGTTTTTTCTCAGATGGGTTTCCACATTATTTCCTATGTCATATGAATGAGTGTTGTTGAATGGTGAATGTTTATGTGAATGTTTGCTTATCTTACATTATTACAGTTACAGTAGTCGTTGAATGTATGTCGTAGTATGAATGAATGAATATTTAAAAGTATTGTTGGAATGATGTGCATGAGTTCATGGTTAATCTTCTAAGTATAATATAGGTCATGCATTGTCTGTCAAGTATAAGGAATTGGTTGTGTCGCATAGTTGCACCACTTGTTAAAGTTTAAGGACAAGGTCATGTCGTACGTGTAACTTGTGGCACTTGGTTGTGCCCCTGTCACAGAGTGAATGAATCCATCCCATCATCTTTGTTGAGCACCTTGGCCATGTTCCAAGGGATTATAATCCCTTGCCAACTGTGGAAACATGGGTTTGGCAGTTACCCATTAAGATATCTCGGGTGAGACTGCGTCTGCCTCGTGGGTGTTTTCGACTGAGCTTGCTCTGTCGAGCCGATGTATTTTGGTGTCTTGTTGGTATTGTGTTGTTGTTGAACCGCGGGTCGAGGCAAGGAAGAGAAAGAGGCCAACAGGTGGAGATAGCAACATTGAGTAATTCCACAAGCAAACCAAATTGTAGCAAAGTTACAATTCCGTCAAGGAGCTAAAGGATAACCAGGGAAATAGGATAATGTGGAAAGAAGATCTTAAAGATCATGCCTATAGTCATTTTCAAGAACTTTTTGCAGACACAGGTGAGACAGATATGGAAGCTCAATTGGACTTACTCCATGGTATTCCATCGATCATTTCAGATGCAGAAAACATGGAGTTGGCAAAGCCCATCATAAAATACGAGATAAGAAGTGCAATATGGTCACTCCATGCTGATAAAGCACTGGGGCTGAATGGATTCACTATCAATTTTTATAGAGCATCCCGGGATACAATAAAAGAAGACCTAAAAAAATGCTCAATTGAACAAGGAAAAAAGACAAGATTGGTGGGGAAACTAATTCATATTTCTTGGCCTTGATACCTAAAGAAAAGAATCCTTCAATGCTTGATATATTTAGACCAATATCTTTATGCAACACTTCTTATAAAATTCTGTCAAAAATGTTGGCCACAAGAATGAAAAATATCATGGGCTGCCTCCTTTTAGAATCGCAAGGAGGTTTTTTAGTGGGGCGTCAGATCCTAGACAACATCATCATCGTACAAGAATCAATATACTTCAGTGGGGAAAGGAAGCAACAAGGTATGGCCATTAAACTGGATATGGAAAATGCACATGATATGGTAAATCATTTTTTTCTATTTAAAGTCATGTCTAAGTTTGGATTCTCCAAAATATTTGTAAGGTGGGTCAAATACTGTATAAGTAGGCCTTAGATCGCACCATTAGTAAACGACAGACCCTCCAAATTCTTCCAGGAAACCAAGGAGCTTTGATAAGGCTGTCCAATGTCCCCTTTCCTCTATCTTTTGGTGGCTAAAGCCATGAGTAGAAAGCTACAACTCTTGCAGGAGTCTAGAGATATTAGAGGCTTGAAGATAGCCAGAGGTGTGAAAGCTTCCAACCAAGCACAATTTTCTGATGACACCATTATGCTCAGAGGTGCATCTATCACAATTGCATGGAGATTCAATTCAGTCCTGTCCACCTTCCTCAAAGAAATTGATGGAAAAATAAACTCATCCAAATCCAAAGTTTACGGTTGGAATTGCACCCTTGTAATGCTAGCAAAGATAGAAAGAACCCTTGGATTCAAAGGAAATGCAAATTGGAATTCCTTCAATTACCTTGGGATCCCAATCTTAAAAGGGAAAAAAGGGTGGTTGATTTCCAAGGGATGATAGATAAGATCAAGAAAAAAATCAACTCTTGGGGGACAAGGTGGCTTAATCTGAATAAAAAGCTCACACTTATCAATTCCATCCTCTCTGCCTATCTCATTTACTCTTGCTCGATCTCTCTTGCCCCCCAAAAAAAATTGAAATACTTTGCAAGAGAAATCAGAAGATTCCTATGGCAAGGAGGAAAAACTGACAGTAGTAAAAAATTTCACCTGGTAAATTAGGAGACTGTCTGCAAACCAAAAATTCATGAAGGCACTGGAGTAAGATGCCCAAGTAAAATGAACTTAGCTCTTGGAGCTAAAATTGTTTGGAAAGTCGTGACTAGAAAAGGAGCATGGTGGAAAGAAATTTTGCAAAAAATATATCTATTCGGCAACAGAAAGAGATGTTTGGACAAAATCTGCATGAATAGGAGAGGATCGCTGATCTGGGAGCTGTGTAAAAATGCAGCATACATCATACAGAGGAACTGAAGTGGAGTCCTGGCAATGACAAGGAAATTATAATCTGGACAGACCACTGTGCGTCAGTCTCACCAACTGTGTTATCGCAGGCGTTTCCAGAGTTAAGGTAGAGACTAGAAGGAATGAATATCAAAACATTGTATGATCTTTTTGAATGGATGATTAATGGGAGGTGGACAAGGTGGCTCGAGCTAGAGGTTGTCCATCTCAATGCTGAATTCCTTGCACTCATCATGGTGTTTCCAAAACCAGTTCATCGTGTGTTGAAGGATGAGAGATGCTGGGGAAAATTGTGGGAAAATCAGAGCGTTACAGAGTTAAGGCAGGATATAGAGCAATTGATGTGGATTATAGCAGAAACAATAATGATATGAAATGGAAGAAGATATGGAGTAAGGATGACCTGCCAAAAATCAACGTGTTTGTTTGGATACTTGGCCATCGCAAGACTTTAACTGCAGACAATATGAGAAAAATAGGATTGGAAGGCCCACTGAGATGAATTCTCTACAAGGAGTTTGAGGAGTCTCTAGACAACCTCTTTTTAGAGTGCAAATTCTCTAGGGAGGTGTGGCATCAAGCCTATAAGGAGCTACAATTCGAATTGACTCTACCAATGAATTGGGACGATCTTTTGCAAGATGGAAGGACTACTATCAAGGTTCACTCCTCAATAAACCAAATTTCACGAGGGCCTGAGAAGCTCTTCCTAGATATATATGCTGGAATATCTGGACAATGAGAAACAAGGAGATATTTGAGGGGGGAAAGAACAGCCCGGGAAAATTTGCGACAACTGCAAAAGCGCTATGGGTGGAAGTCTTATGCATGAAGGGAATGAAAAACATTAGCAAGGAAACACTGACTGTTGAAGAAAGAGATTGGGTCTTTGAAATACTAGTTCTCCCGTCACACCCGCCATGGTTTAAACCCCAAAAAAACTCAATCTTGCAATCTTGGAAAATAAGAATGAATTCAGAAGAATTCAATTGTTAGTGGAAGAAATTGGGTTGCAACTCTTTATTCTTTGATGGCACCTCAAAAGGCAATCCAGGGATGGGAGGAGCGGGGGGAGTCTATTTCAATTCAGAAGGCATCAAGTTGAAAGAGTATGCATGGGGAATTGACAAAAAGACTAACAATGGGGCAGAATGGTTAGCTTTAATAAAAAGGACTGGAGTTGGCAAGGAAAGAAGGAATTGAGGAATTAGCGGTTTTTGGAGACTCGTGCATGGTTATTGGAGAGGAAAGGAATCCAGTAAGGAATAGAAAGAGCCCAATAACCAAGACATATCAGCTTTTTAAATGCATGACAAATGAATATAAAGCCATCAACTTCCTTCACATTTTGAGAGAAAACAACACACATGTTGACAGTATGGCCAACCAGGGGGTGGATCTAGAGTGCGGAATCCTGTTATGTGATCAGCAGGACCTGGAGAGGAACTGGATTCCTTTATAAGTGAACCATATCTTCACTTTCTTTGAATGCTCTGTTTTTATGTCCTTCTGCTTGGGCAGTTTATAAGGAGTTTCAACACCCACAGAATAGGAATTGGGGACAGAAAAAATAGATTGGAAAAAGAAGCACAAGGTGGAATGGACTTGATCTTCCTTTGGGAGAAGTCGGTGTCCAGGCTATTGTAATACTTGGTTATTCAATTTTTTATATAAAAATTTCCTAAACCGTTTTTGTTAAAAAAAGAAAGAGTTTCAGAGGGATGTTATTCAAGAATATGGGAAAGCATTTTTTTATGTTTTTTATTAAATATTTGAAATATATATTATAAAAAATTGGATAAAAAATATTATGAGTTGATAAATTGATGCGTATCCAATATATTTTCTTTGTTAATGTTTTGTTATAGGTTAATGATGCCCATCATGTGGTTATAGTTCCACATCTAGGTTAAAATTATTTGGTAGTATGACTTTCCATGCTCATTAAAAAAAATTTATCACCCACTTTAAATATTGGTAGTAGCCTTTTAAAACAAAATCAAGAGATTTATTTCAAGGGGGTTGATATTGTCTAGAAGCAATGATAGACAAGTTGTGTTTGGATGCAAATCATGTTTTTCCTTTGGAAACCTAGTGGTGTAATGTCAATATATATATATATAATGTTTAGAATATCTAGAAACTCTTTGGGGGAGTGTAAAAACATGAATACCCATAGGCCACTTATGAAAAGGTGTTGAGAAACATCAAAATTTGGTGAAGGTCACGAACCTTAACAATGATGAGGACCCTATAGTTGAAAAAGATTTGTGAAACAAGGAAGGAATCAGAGGAGGGAGATCCTACCACTTAAACTAAGCATTATTTTTCAACCCCCTCGCCATACATCCCTCCTTGGGGAGATAAGTAAGATGACATAAATAGAAAGGAGTTAATCCCTTCCATACATCCCTCCTTGGGGAGATAAGTAAGGGGACATAAATAGAAAGGAGTTAATCCTTTCTAGAAATTTGATTTGTGTGAAACAATAAATGTAAAATGACAATTTTGCTTCCTAATTTGTAAATAGGGAATGCAACGAAGTAAAGAGAAGAATAAAAAAGAATAACAATTTTATTTTGGACGATATTACTTTCTAACTCAAGAAACTCATAGCTTTTAAAAAACGATCATATCTTTCATAAAAATTTACCTTACAACCAAGATTGCAAAGCATCAAACTCAAATCATAAAAGAAATATCAAATGCCTTAGTAAAGTAATTTTGTTTTTACCGTTATCAAATGGCTTAGTAAAGTAATTTTGTTTTATATTGAGATTGTAGGAGGCAAAAAATTATTCAAGAAAACATATATGATCCTTAATAAAAATTAAATTTGATTAAACTCCATAAAAATTTAACAAAAATAATATTATGATTTTTAAAATAAAATATTGTTATAAAATTAATGACAATATTATGGAGTTATTGTTTTTAGCTTTTCAACTTTTTAAGTTGAAAATCATCACTTTAACAAATTATAATAATATCATTACAATTTTTAAGAATAAATTGAATTCTTTTTAAACTTTAACATATCTTGATTTATAAAATTTAATAGCAGTCTAAGTTATAAAACAACTGATTTTTAACCCATTTTTATGTATATAAAAACCATTATGTTTAAATATTAAGAAAAATAAAAATGTGGTTAAATATATTTGATTAAAAACTTTTTGTTGGGAAAATTTTAACACTTATGGTACAACTCCCAATAAGACAGGGATCTAAAATCCAATGCTTTCTCCATTTCCAAATGCTTCTAGTTTGCTACCATCCACTTAAGAAAATATCAATGGGAGGGTCCCTCTCTTCATTTGTAATTCTTATTAGTGGGGTTGTGACTTCGGCTTCCATACCTCAAAGAACTAAGAGATGTATACATGTTATTAACCCTCCTAATGTACCAAACTTAACTTTTGAAATGTTGTCAGTTGAGATGCCAGATATAGGTGAGATATAGTAACCCTCATATTGTACCAAACTTTAGTATGTCCGTAGGAAGCTCATCAGTCCCCTTCAGTGCATTTCTACTTGGGGTGGACACATTCCATTATATGCACCCTTTAAAGGAGTTGGAACTCCCTAAAGCTTCGGCATGCCCTAGGGAAGCATGCCCTTTCTCATAATGGGAGGCGTGATTAGTGGAGCTTTCACATCATATGTACAAGTTCCACCTAGTTATCACCATAACCCCAATAGTCAAAGAAACTATCCCTTTGTTCCTAGTAATTCGTATATGCCAGGTAACTCTTTTGTCAATCCAAACCAATGGGTAAGATACACTCCAGGAAGTTGGAATTCCATTGCTCATACTAATTTGTTGATCCTCGAAACTTTAAACTTGCTAGATTTCATAAAGTTAAAAAAAGATTAGGTAAGGCATAGTCCTAACTGGCCCTCAGTTTCGACAAATTTACCTTTGGACATACCAAATTTTGAAGGGAAGTCTACAGAAGACCCCGTCACCGATGTGATGACCTTCCATTTGTGGTGTTCATTAAACTCACTTATGGATGATAACATTAGGTTGATACTTTTCTAGAGAACTCTGACTAAGGTAGCGAAAAAATGGTACATTGAGATTCCAAGAGCTTCATTTCAAAATTTCAATGCTTTAGTCATGTCTTTTCAAAATCACTTTCAATTATTGGTATGTTATGAGACAAAAACCAAACTTTTGACATCTTTTAGACCAGAAGCAAACTAATTTTGACATCTTTTAGATAGGATAAATTCACTCATATCTTTGATCACATTCACGAATAATGGAGGAGACGAAGTTTGATCAAAGCTCAAAATCTTGACAAATTCGTAGTTGACTAGTTAATTAAGTCTTTGTTACCTTACATTGAAAAAGATGTCCACTTTCAGGGGTCACAATTGAGGAAAAAGCCATCATTGAAGCATAACACTTAGACATGGTGTATTTCGAGCCAAGGATGTTAAATGAGATTCTTCCTACAACTGCTTGATAAAAAACGGATCCAACCGAACCTAATCCCGGACTACGTGTTAATGTCACGATTGGTTCAATGGAAAATGCCTTAGCTAATCAGGTGATAAGCCAAGTGGGAAAATTTTCCTTGAATGCACTTGTAGCTCCTCAAATTGTCATGAACACCCCCGCTCTAATAAATCCTCTGCTATCCTATCAGTACAAACATATAACACTAAAGGGAACCAATAACCTAAAGGAAAGATTAAAGGTAAAAACAAAAAGAATGGGAATGGGGACAAAAGAGAAAAAAACAATAATGTTGGTGGGGGTAAAAGGGACAAGAATAAGGTCAAGGCTCCATGTAAACTCTACAAGAAACATCATTTGACTCACCTTTTCCCCAAGAAGGATGTGTTCCAACAATTGTTAACACAACAATATGCTCATAAACAACAAGTTATTCTCATAAACCCTTTTCCTCCTCAGAGCTAGAAAATGGTTGTTGGAGTCCTACACAACCTTGCACCTCCGCAAGGAGAAACCAGGGAGCCTCCTCAAAAGGGGGAAACCCATGAAATGCCAATATATACATGTGCAAATGAGAAATTCATGTCTATACTATAGCTCGTAATTATGATCCAAATAGGTCTAGATCCAAAGGAAAATAAGTTCCCACCTTTGAAATATCAAATCCTATGCACATTAAGAAGCTGACAAATGACCCAAAATCATGCATCCCAAAATGTGTATTAAAGTGATCCACACATAATCCCAGTGTTCTAGTTGCACAAAACTATAGCATTACCAAATATTTGGCTCAAGCACCATGCACAATGTCTACTTTAGAGGTGCTTCAATGCTGCCCCATGTAGCAGAAGGCATTATTATTGACTATTGGATCTCTAGACTCTTTGGATTCTCAATTGATAACATACAAATCGGATATGTGGAAACCTCTCCTTCCCCACTCTGCTACCTTTCATAATCAAGTTTTAACCAGAGGGTTGAACATATTTAGGACTTTGGTGGATGAAGGGGCTTCTACTTGTGTGATGTCCTTATCATGTTAGCAAGCCATAGGCTCACTTAAGATAGTTTTGTCACCTACTATACTAAAATCCTTCAATGGTCATCTTTTTAGGCCTCATGGAATAATCCCTGCACTTCCAATAAAGTTTGGGGGGGGGATTGTGTCTGTAGAAGTCGAAGTGATTGATGTTCCTTTATTGCAATATCCTTTTAGGATGCAATTAGACCCATGCCATGTTATCATTGGTGTTGTCGATCTTCCATATTATCCATTTTAAATGTGAAGGAAAAATCGTCACTATGGACCAATCGTCATACTATAGAGAAGAATCGGTCTCCACAACAGGGGCCAATGTCCTAATGGTAGGCCATTTCATAATATCTTATGAGAGTGTTGGAGTGGGGATGTATCCATCCCTGATGAGAACTTTTAATCTTTTTCCACTCACCCCTCATGATAATATTTCCCTAATATATGTGATTTCATTAATAGACACTAACCCCATGGAAAGAATATGCCACTTCAGAACATCGTATTTTCAAGACCCATGGATAGTGTAGTTATCATGTGTTTCTTCATAAGAGACTAGATAAACTGGGGGCCCAATGGAATTTTTTGCAACTAAATTAATGTATGACATTGTTTAATCAACTATAATAGACCCTGATTGTGCTTCTTCTTCTTCTGTGGAGAAACATGATCATTACACTATGCCCATTTGGGACATCAACTCCTTGCCTTGCTATGATTTCTTGATATGGTACCACCCTATGATAAATTTATTTTAGAGGCCGTGTCTATGACTAAGATACCTTGGAAGGACATGCATCAATGATTATCATTTCTTTCTGCGATGAATGGTCTAAGGATTGATGAAAAAGGGATTATCAGACATGGAGATATGGTATCGTAGCCCCCTCATGACACATAATATGTATGTGGAGGGAAACATGGATAAAATTTAAAAACCCATGCCAATAAACATGTGTAGGATTCTCGGTGTCATCAAAATGTATTCTAGGAGAAAATTGTTCCCCTACGGAAGTTGAAATTTGTACTACTCTATTTAAGGAATATTGAGACATCTTTTCTTGGTCATATGAGGAATTCTTGGAATTGATCCTAGGATTGTCAAGCATGATATTAAAACATATCTTACGTGAAACCTATTCGATAAAATTTGCAACCGAACAATCCTCGAAATGATGTTCCCTTCAAAGAAGAAGCGGAGAAATCTCTCCATGCAAGATTCATCTAACTAGTTCCCACAACTAAATGGGTATCCAATTTCATTATTGTCGATAAAAAACAAGGAAACATTTACTAACTTTATGGATTTGAACAAAGCATGTCCAAAATACAATTATACTACCCCCTTCATTAATGAAATCATCAATGAGTGCATGGAAAATGAGATCTTCTTGTTCATGGATGGATTCTTTGTTTATAATCAAATTCAACCTTCTTGAAGATCAACACAAGACAACTTGTATACATCCTTGGGGCATTTTTTCATATAGGAAAATGACTTTCGGACTCAACTATGTTGGAGATACTTTTCAATGATCCATGTCATATGTGTTTCATGACATAAAATGCATTGTCAAAGTCTACATTGATGATTTGAGTGCTCAATTTGCAAGGAGGGAAGAACATCTCGAACATCTCAAGATATTTTTTGACCAATGTCGTTATTATATGATTCATTTGAATCCTCATAAGTGCATATTTTGTGTTGAATCTAGTCGATTTCTAGGATTCATTGTGTCTAAGAAAGGGATTTTCTAGACCCTTTTAAGGTCTACAAATGTCTGTTAACTACAATGGCCTCCCCCACACAATGTCCGTTAACTACAAATCCTGTAAGGGAAGGTAAGCAACGATTCATCATCAATTACATTAAAGTTACAAAATGTTTCATGTGCCTTTTGAACAAAGGGATCCCATTCATTTGGGATTATTTTTCTCAATGCTCATTAGACATGTTAAAAGTGGCTTCAATGTCCACCCATTACTAAGTCCTTCGCACTATAGTAAACATTTCTTACTATACTTAGTGTGATCTAAATCTACCATTGTTATAGCCTTGGTTTAGGAATATGAACTGCATTGGGATCATGTGATATATTATCTAAGAAACAACTTGGTTGATCCCGAGTTAAGGTACTCGTATATTGAAAAGATGGTATTGGAAACTATTCATGTTGTCCAAAGACTTTGACATAACATTATTTTTAGAAAAAATATGGCAATAGCTAATTACAATCCACTCTAACACATATTGATCTGATGAATAATTGGGGGAAAGTACAAAAAATGGATTGTTATTCTATAAGAGTTTGACTTAGAATTTTCATCATCTAAATCCAAAAAATACTAGGTGTTTGTCAAGTTGATGTCGGAATTACCCTAAGAAGATTAGGAAAAAATTGAAAATGAAGCATTGTCTAACAAACATGTTTTCCTCATAAACTGAAATGACCCTTAGTATAAGGACATCATGGTGTATCTCTAGACACAAAGGTTTTCCTCTCACTTCTCTCACAAGGACCAATGGTGCATTCATTGTCACACTAGGAATTACATCATCATTGGTGATTTGTTGTATCAATAAGGGATTGATTTGATCTTGCATTGATGTTTAACTCATGAAGAAGCAGAGAAGGTTTTGAATGATAGTCATAGTGGATCATGTGGCGGTCACCTATTTGGGATGGAATCTACTCAAAAAATTATGCGTGCAAGTTATTTTTATCCTCTGGTCTTTAAATATTATGTATAGGCAGTGAAGAGGTGTCATTCATGTCAAATGTTCACCAGGAAGATATGTGCACACCTTTCTCTTCTATATATTGTTATCACCATTGGTCCCTTGACAAAATGGGAGGTTGATTTCACAACATGTAATATGGCATCAATGAAAGTTCATAAATACATTATTGTGGACATAGGCTACTTTACTAAGTGGGTTGAATCCATGCTAACCTTCAACAATGAAGGTGAAAGAACAATGCATTTCATATTTAACCAAGATATTGCTATATTTGGTGTACCCAAAGAGATTGTCACTTATCATGGTAGTCCTTTTCAAAATAAAATTATGGTAGAATTAGAATCTAAGCTAGGGTTCTGACAAGACAATCCCTTGACTTACTATCCACAAGAAAATGGACAATTATAGGTTGTTAAAATAATTTCCTTGAAAACCATTCTCCAACTAATGGTTACAAGGAGTAAAAATAATTGGCATATTATGTTATATCCAACACTTTGGGCATATCAAAATTCAATCAAGTTGTCCATGGGGTTTACTATGTTTTATCTTGTAAATGGAGTCAAATCTATATTACCTATTGAATTTGAGCTCGTTTCTTTAAATATAGCCATGGAGCTCTTGCCTAAAACAAGCACTTTGGAAGAACATCTATTGTTCTTGGAAAAACTTGATGAGAAGCAAAGAGATGCAAACACCGCAACAGAGAGGTGTGGTTATGAGTTATGCAACAGAGAGGTAAATATTCATATTTGAATGCATATATTAAGTGATATTTGCTTAAGGGAAATGACATGTAATAGCTTAACTTTGACTCATAATTGTATATGAAATAGTTCAGAACAGAGCATAAGTAATGTATACACTTTACATCATATCAATAGCTCACCCAAGAGCATGTAACATCAGAGAAATCCTCAACACAAAACATATATACAACTCCAGTGAAATGGGATACCAACACATGGAAACTAGTCACACCATAGCTTGGAAATGTGGACATTTTGCATATGAATTTATGATAATTTCTACTTGCAGAGAGGATGGGAGAAACTAATGACTGAAACTAAAACTAAATATTTCCAAAATTAACCATAATTGAAAATAAAAATAAATAAATAATATAATATACATAAAAATACTTCATAACATTCATTAATATTTCCACCATATACCACCACCCTACTGATTTGTAATATGATTATTGAGGAAGAATTTAATTAGTTCATCCAATCCAATGAAATTAAAATAAAAAATAATAATAAACGTAAAAATTTATTTCATAACATGCATTAACATTTTCACCGTATACCACCATGCTACTAATGTGTAATATGCTCCTTAAGGGAATGAGCATGCACTTTATAAGAATGATATTATACGAAGACTTACGTTCACACATCCACAAATAGATTTACAAATCCTAAATTTTTTTTGGAATAAGAGATTTTCTATAAATTGTAATGACTCAATTCAAAAATTACAAACAAAGATATAATTTGGGGAGAAATTGTATTGACTAGTCTTTACTCTAGGGGCTTCGAATGGAACAAGAGGGTCTCTAATTTGGTAGAGACTGATATGGTGAGTCTTAGGACCACTCAATGGAATCTCTGGTCACTTTATAACATGGTATATACATATTCAAATTTATTTGTGGACATTAGAAAAAATTGCTAAAATTACTAGTAAATTGTGGTGCAATTCCCCCTAGGGTGTGAACATAAATGGCTCTCCAACTCCTATACGACCCTACAAAATTATCTAACAGAGTATGGGGACTGATATTAGACTTCATTTAATTTCATTTTGTGTGGTTATGAGTTCTGCAATAGATATGTAAAGATTCATATTCAAATGCATTTATTAAGTGATATTTGCTTAAGGGAAATGACATGTAATAGCTTAACTTTGACTCATAAATTGTATATGAAATAGTTCAGAACATAGCATAAGGAATGCACACCTTTTAAATAATATCAATATCTCACCCAACAGAATATAAAATCAGATAAATACTCAACACAAATAAGATATACAACTCCATTGAAATGGGAAACCAACACATGGAAACTAGTCACACCATAGCTTGGAAATGTGGATATTTTGCATATGAATTTCTGATAATTTATACTTACAGAGAGGATGGGAGACATATTAAAGATCCATAAATCATTCACCCATGCTTGGGCATCAACTTGACTCAACAAGTCGCAACCACACTTCACACAAGTGCGTCATCATAGAGAAACATGGGAATATTGAAGTAGGGATTGAGAGAATGGGAGGAGAGATGGGTCAGGAAAAGTACAAAGTTCCTATATGAAATAAAATAAATCCATTAATTTCCAAATGATATGTTGGGGTAGATTCTCCCACATTCAATTTGGATGAGAATGCAACTCTCTCGAAATTGTCTCACTAGCAGGGCAAGTGAACACTCGCCATGCAATGGACATGCTAGTGATTTCTAAAATGCCAAAGGAAAATTCTCAAATGATCAAAAACCATTTGCATTCCTCATGAAATATTTTTATAACCCTCCTAAGGTCCTCCAAGTTCAAATTCTCTCCCATAGTCTTCCTCCAACTCATCCTTGATGTTTAGTAACCCCCATGACACTTGTCCTTCTCCTCATCCCTTCATCTTCCTCCAAATTTGAAATGTTGCTACTAAACCCCAGGTGAGATCAATTAGAGGCTATTTTTATCACTGACATGTCAAATTGTCATAGGTCTACAATCAGGTCTGCAATATGTTCTGATTTGTCATAGATTCTTCCATCATTTTTGTCATTAAGCATAGAGAATCTCTCTCCAAGTGGCACCTAGTTTCTTCCTAGTCTCTTCCTCTTCCATGGGAAGTTATTCCTCTTCACCTACTCGAATCCTTAGGATAATGACATGTTAATTGGCACCTCTTCATATTCCAAGAAATTTCCATTACTCATAATTTCAAATTGGGGGTTAAGTCATGACATGTGTAAGGAAGAATCTAGCTACCCAAGGTCTCCATGAACCTCCAAATGTCTTCATGAAGAAATGCCACTTTATTTTATCCATATTTATTATTTTTATGACCCAATTTAATGTGTAAATGAAAAACTAAGGTTCTATTGGGTCTCATAGCTCCCTTATTGCAAGATTTAATGCTTCCTCCCCAACTTAGGGAACTAGTAGGTGGGTGAAACATTGCTAACTAGTAGTCTCATTGGGATGGGGACATGACAATCCTCCCCACCCAATATTTATTGTTCTCTAGAAATTCCAAGTTTGTATGCTGCAAATTTTGTTCATCTTCCCAAGTGGCTTCCTCACTAGGCAAATCCTTCCATTGTACCAAGTATTTTTTTATTGTTATGGTTCTTAACCTCCTTTCCCTTGTTTTCAATATTTTTTCCGGAATGAGAACAGGTTGTCCTTCATCATCCAAAGGAGGTAATGTATGTGAAACTGAAATATGCTGACCTATAACCTTCTTTAGACATGAAACATGAAATACATTATGAATTTTACTTCCTATGGGAAGCTCCAATTCATAGGTCACTTCTGTTGGAGACATTTACCCACCATGCACACTTAATTTGGTCAATTTGTCCTAGTTAAACAACTATCCTAAGTTTTATTGACTTAATTGACATTAGAGGAGCACTATATGACATCATCATGAGCACACCCATGCCTACCTTCAGTCAAGGATGCCAACTAAGCCTTCTCCTTCATTCGAGGAGGCTAACTAAAGCACTCCGGGGGTGATCCAAGTGTCATAAATGCACTTAATTGATAACTGATGGTTACAATTAGTTAAATCTGAGTGGTGGAGGCACCTCCTTTCATTATATTGATTATTTAATTAATATTTAATGAACTGGAGTCAATAGGGGCGCCTCCAACCACCTATGATGGCCAGTTTGACTTCAGTTAACCTCATCAGGGTTCATTGGGGTGATTGATGCACTACCACTTGTTGGTTGGCATGCAGTGACATGTGTCTGAGCTACTTTCAGTTAGACTCAGTCATTTATTGCACTCCGACTTCAGTTAGGACTCAGTTGAGTCAATCAGCACTTGATCAGTTGGTTAACTAGTGTGTTTATTGTGGCTTACAGTTAGTTAAGCTACACCCATTCATTCAATTAGAATGACCTCCTTGGGAATTCAAATTGTCTTGGAATTCATGCATCTTACATTATCATTGTATTGTATCATCATTCTTTCATTTGATTATACAAAGTTGCTACTCCCATTGCAGCACCATTTTGCCAATTTTATGCATATTTGTCTGAATTCTTTGTGAGACTGTGTTTTTAGTTCCTAGACCACTGTGAAAAATTAATATGGTATCAGAGCTCATGCCAAGATGAAGCTTAGATCTCTCAAAAACAAGGTTTTTGACAGATCTTTCATGAAAAATTGAGCAAAATCTCAAAAATCCAGCACTGCACCATAAGCTAAGGCTTACCACTTAATATCCCAAGTTAAGGAATTGTTGGTTAAGCTTGCTTGATCAACTATGCTGGGTGTGATGAAAGCCTAAAATGTGCAAGTTGTTCGACCTTACGGTGCCCCTTTTGTTGTGATTTGCAGGTTTTAACAGGTGAAAGCATTCGCTCCAGCATTTTCAGATGGCTTCTTCCATAGAACTCTTGACTCCGTTCAATTTCCATTCATGGAAAGGAGATATGGAAATCCAGCTATGTTCCAGAGAAATCCATCGGGTCACGATGGAAACTGAAGAAGAGCCTGCTTCTGTGACAGACAAAGCTATATTCTTGAACAAGAAAGATGAAGCATTCAGATTCTTGTGCCTCTCTGTTTCCCGGGATCTTCTTTTCCATCTCTCAGGATTGAAGAATCCAAATGAAATTTGGGACAAATTGGAAACCCTATATGGAAAGCAGGATGATTTGAGAGTATACCAACTTGGAAACGAGTTGATGTCTATCCAACCTTCCAATTTCGAGAC
This sequence comes from Pseudotsuga menziesii, assembly GCA_001517045.1. Taxonomy (NCBI): domain Eukaryota; kingdom Viridiplantae; phylum Streptophyta; class Pinopsida; order Pinales; family Pinaceae; genus Pseudotsuga; species Pseudotsuga menziesii. The sequence goes on from LPNX010750662.1 coordinate 548,256, forward strand.
TTTAAATGATTTTTTCACAAAGTTCAAGCACATTGTCTTACTATTGAAGCAATGTAAGGTGTAGAAAGAGGATACTCAACTCATTCTCGCCATTCTCTCCAAAATTGGAGCTGATTATTCGGTGTTTCTCTCTACATTCCGTGCGGGGAAGCTCACAACCCCTGGATGGAATATGCCTTCTCTGAATGCCTTCATTGAGTCCCTAACAAGTGAACATGATAAGCTTGTCCAAATGGGGATCATCATACCCTCCCATGGTTAATCCCTCTATGTCTCGGGTCCCAAATATCTGAAGGGTAAATGAAAGCAACAAAAGAACCTAAAAACCAAATTTGAAGCTCCTAAGCTTAAAGTTGAAAACCAGCAGCATGAAGAGCCTTCCGGCTCGAAGAAGAACAAAGGAAAAGGGCATCATGGGAAAGAAAAATTCAAGTGTTCATACTACGGGAAGGGCTTCCACCTTGAACATGCCTGCATGAAAAAAGAAACTTGATGAAGCTACTTCTCTTCTTGAGAAAAACCACATCAATCTTCCAGAAATTTTTCAGAGGAGAGATCAGCATGATCGAGAGCCACAGCATGAAAGAGGTCATGCCCTCATGACAAGCACTTCGAATTCCAAAGCACTCTTGATAGATTCTGGAGCTTCGAACCACATGATGGCTGAAAGAGACTCCTTCTCATCTTTGGAGATCGACAAATCCATTCCCATCCACATGGGAGATGACTCCACAATCATATCCGAAGGACAAGGTACTGTAGATATTGAGCATGGTTATTTTTCCAATGTTCTATATGTACCATCTCTTGCATCAAACCTCCTAAGTGTTTATCGAATGACACATACTGGAGTGCCCAAGAGAGTCTCCTTTAGCTTGAATGATGTAGAGATCACAGAACTTGCATCCAGAAAACTTGTAGCAAAAGTCCTTGCAAACCATCATGCAAAATCCTGTGAGTTCTCCCATTTTTTGGCGGATGCAAAGCCCACCACATTACTGACTCATGGAAATGAAGTTAGTAGACTGTGGCATGAGAGATTCAGCCACCTGAAATTCAAATACTTGCATCAATTATAGAATAATTCTATGGTTGAAGGCCTCCTGATCATCAAAGCTACCACTGGAATTTGCAAGGGCTGTGTTGTTGGAAAGTACCCTGAGCATAAGTTCGATCGGGGGGAGGAAAGTCGAGCATCATGCATCTTGGGACTGATACATTCTGATATCAGTGGTCCCATGCCTATCACTTCCATGAATGGATCAAGGTATGTTATAACTTTCATTTATGACTTTTCCAGATACACATGGGTGTTTTTATCAAAAAGAAGTCGAAAGTCTTGGAAAAATTCATTGAATTGAAGGCCTTGATTGAGAATGCATCTGGCCAAAAGATCAAGATCTTGAGATCAGATAATGGTGGGGAGTATGTCAGAAATGAGTTACTACATATATGTTCCCAAAGTGGTATTCATATCCAGCATTTAGTCCCCTACACTCCCTAGCAGAACGGTGTAGCAGAGAGGAAGAATTGGTGTCTCAAGGAGATGACCACCCGTATGTTGGAATCAAAGAAGTTGGATGCAAATTTGTGGGCAGAAGCCATGCATGCTATAGAATATATTCAAAATAGAGTGCCACACTCATCTGTGAAAGGGAATACCGCTTTCCAAGCATATTTCAGACACAAGCCGGATGTGTCGAATCTGAGGGTGTTTGGGTCCACTGCATGGGCCCGAATTCCACTTGATAAAAGGAGGGCTTTGCAACCGCAAAGCATAGAATGTCTATTTATTGGATATCCTGATGAATCAAAAGGTTTCAAGTTGTTGGATATCAAAACAAAACATATCATCATTGAAAGGAGTGTCAAGTTCAATGAGCCTCTTCAGGAGGTAGAACTAGTGAAGGAGAAAACTGTTGAATTTCCTTCCTATTCTACTGAATATTTGGATGATGTAATTGGGGGTGATGAACATGATTTGGATCCTATAATTTCTGATGTCAGTGTACAGCAAATATCAGATGCTGAATCAGAACCTGAAGTAAAAAATCATCTCCTAACTTGGGCCCGACAGACACTCTCCTCCGCAGGAGATAACATTGGAAATCTAGATGATCCAAGGAGAACCTGATCATATTTCCAAAGAGCAAGTATTGCACTCTCTTGTCCTGATCATTTTCTGTCCGAATCTTGTTATTTTATGATAATTTCAGACCCTAAGTCTTACTACCATGCTTGAAAGGATCCGATATGGCAAGTTTCCATGGATGAAGAGATGAATTCTCTTCAGAAAAACACTACTTGGGAGCTAGTTTCTTTTCCTCCAGGGAGGAAATTGGTTCAATGCAAGTGGGTGTTCTGGAATAAGGTTGTTTCTGATGGCAGAACCTGTAAATATAAGGCAAGGCTGGTATCAAAATGTTTCTCCTAGGTCCAAGGTGTGGACTACCATGAGACTTGCACCGGTTGCAAAAATGGACTCCATCCGCTTAGTTTTGGCAATTTCAACATCTAAGCATTGGGAAGTGCATCATATTGATGTTAAGTCAGATTTTATGCATGGATATATTCATGATGAGATATACATGAAGCAGCCTGAGGGCTACATTTCTGATCCATCTTTGGTTTGCAAGCTAAAGAAGTCACTATACGAGTTAAAACATGCCCCAAGAGAGTGGTATTCCAAGATGGATGCCTTCCTTCTCTCGCAAAACTTCCAAAGGTGTAAATCAGATCCAAATGTGTATATACAGAAGTATGATGTTCATTTGATTATTATTGTTTTATATGTTGATGACTTACTGATCACAGGTAGCACAATTGCTTCTATTTTAGTCATCAAAACTGCTCTCCACAATGCATTTGAAATGAACGATTTGGGGCTCTTAAAACAATTTTTGGGGCTCAAAATTGAGCAAAATTCTGATGGAATAATGGTCACTCAGTCCAAATACATATCAAAACTATTAGTCAATTTTAACATGGCTGAATGTAGAGCTACTCCCTTTCCTTTTCTTTCAGGGATCAACCTTGAAGAAGGAAAAAGCACACCTCCCATGGACTGCACTATTTATCGACAGCTGATTAGTAGCTTGTTGTACTTGACTCATTCTTGGCCTGATATATGTTATTCCATGAATGATGTATCAAGATACATGCAGCAGCCCCATGATATTCATTGGAAGGAAGCCAAGAGGATCCTCTAGTATATTCAGGGAACTAGGACCTTCGGCATTCACTATGCTGCAGACTCCGAGCTAGAGCTGGTTGGGTACACAGATTCTGATTGGGTGGGTGATTATATTTATCATAAGTCTACTTCTAGATATGTCTTCATGTTTGGTGGTGGCCCCATTTGCTGGTATAGCAAAAGCAGGCCGCCATAGAATTGTCTTCAGCAGAGGCCGAGTACCGAGGAGCGGTGAATGCTTGCATCCAAGCTGTTTGGTTGCAAGGAATTCTTTCAGAGTTTGATCTTGGTAGTACTTTTTCCACTGTCCTATTTTGTGATAATCAAAGTGATATTAAGATATCCACAGATCCAGTTACCAGGCAGAGGACCAAGCATGTGGAGATACACATGCACTACATCAGAGAGTTAGTGCATGATAGGACCATCATTCTGCAATACTGCCCGACTAATGAGCAGATTGTAGACATATTCACCAAGATATTTTTAGAAAATAAGTTCAATTACCTTCGTTCGCTGTTGGGAGTGAGTTCATCAGGGTGATCCAACTACTTTCGGTGTTCAAATTGAGGGGGGGTTTTTCCCACTGGGTTTTCCCTCTTTTCCTCACTTAGTTTGTTTTTGAGCATTGTTTGAGTTTCAGTATTGTACAGGGTGACATATGGCCTTAGTTGCTGGGGCCCTAGCATTTTTATGCACTTTATGTTTCTACTCCTCTGATTATAGCTTAAAGGGGGGTGTTGGAGACATTTACCCACCATGCACACTTAATTTGGTCAATTTGGCCTAGTTAAACCACTATCCTAAGTTTTATTGACTTAATTAACATCAGAGGAGCATTGTATGACATCAGTATGAGCACAACCACGCCTACCTTCAGTCAAGGAGGCCAACTAAGCCTTCTCCTTCATTCAGGGAGGCCAACTAGAGCACTCTGGGGGTGATCTGAGTGTCATAAATGCACTTAATTGATAATTGATGGTTACAATCAGTTAAATTTGAGTGGTGAATGCACCTCCTTTCATTATATTGATTATTTAATTAATATCTAATGAGCTGGAGTCAACAAGGGCACCTCCAACCACCTTTGATGGCTAGTTTGACTTCAGTTAACCTCATCGGGGTTCATTGGGGTGATTGATGCGCTACCACTTGTTGGTTGGCATGCAGTGAAATGTGTTTGAGATACTTTCAATTAGACTCAGTCATTTATTGCACTCCGACTTCAGTTAGGACTCAGTTGAGTCAATCAACACTTGATCAGTTGGTTAACTAGTGTGTTTACTGTGGCTTACAGTCAGTTAAGCTACACCCATTCCAATGAATCCTCTCAATTCAATGAGATTTCTCGGACAAGGCCTTTCTATAATGGCTTTTATTTTTTCCATATCCACCTTCACACAATATCGACCAATGATGTGTCTAAGATACAAGAGTTCTTTCAAACCAAACTCAAATTTTGTTAACTTAGAAAACAAATATTGATCATGCAGAATTTTTAATACCACTTCTAGATGATGCAAATGTTCCTTCCATATTTTACTGTAAATAAGATTTTCATCAAAGAAAACTAGCACAAAATTACAAAGTTTCTTATGGAAGATATTGTTCATGCATGATTGGAATGTGGTAGGATAACTTGTCAAGCCAAAGGGCATGGAAACAAACTCAAAGTGACCATAGTGGCATATGAAAGTAGTCTTTGTTATATCTTCTTCCCTCATTCAAATTTGATGACAACTAGATCTAAGGTCAATCTTTGTGAAGAACTTGTCTCCATGGAGCTCATCCATGAACTCATCAATCCTTGGGATGGGATATCTATTATTAACTATATTCATATTCAAGGATCTAAAATCAATGCACATCCTCAAAGTTCCATCCTTTTTCTTTACCATAACAACTGAAGAAGCATATGGGTTTGAACTAGGCCTTATAAGACCAAACTGAAAAAGTTACTTAATGTCCTCCTCAATCTCATCTCAAATCCTTTTGGGGTGCCTATAGGGATTCATTTTGATAGGTTTTGTTCCTATCTCTAATTCAATGATATGCTCCACCCCTCTATCTGGTGGTCTTCCGGGGTGAAGGTCTCAAAAAACCTTCTCATACTTACTAAATAGTGGCTCTATCTCTTTAGGATTCTTGGAAATATTAAAGTGAGGTTTAAAATATGTAATTAAACATTTCGCAGCCCATTCTATGTCTACGTGCCTCAAGATAGATCTCATACTATGAGAGGACACCACTTAATTCGGATAAGTGTGCATTCCTCTCAACAAGATGGGTTTATCTTCTGAATTTTTGAACCTCATTTTAGGGACTTGATAGTTCACTGTATGCTCCCCTAAAGAATACAACCATTGGAATCCCAAACCCACATTTTTTTCAGCCACATTCACTACATAGAAATTGTCACTAATAGTATGATTTCCTATAGTAACTTGAAGCTTTGGAATCCCTTTGGTACAATCCATAGAATTGTTACCTGGAATGATGACTATGGAACCATCAAAAATTTCATATTGTACTTTTATCATCTCCACCAAGGTTGCATATATGAAGTTATGAGTGGCTCCTCCATACACTAGGACCATAATCTTTTGGCCTTGTATGTTACCCTTGAGCCTCAAGGTGTGAAATCTAGGTACACCCGAAAGTACTGCAATGTTTCATGTATCAGGAGTGGGTTCTCCTTCTTCTGTTGTTTCATACCCCTATTCTTGGGCTGCAAGTTGTGCTTCTTCCTCCTCCCCCTCTTCTTCATCTTTAGAGAAAACCTCAATGTATTCTGTCTTCCCCTTTTCACACTTATGTCCAGGAACCTAAGGTTGTTGACATGTGAAGCATAGTTTCTTTAAGTTATTCTTTGAGTGGACCTCCCTCATTTTCTTTGGCAAAGGGGTCCTTTTTCCATGGTTTCTTACCTTTATTCAATTTGGAAGGGAAACTAGACTTAGGGGGGTATTTGGTTCTTGGAAACACATTATGCAAGTCTCTTATCAATTCATGGAATCCTTCAATGTAGCTGACTTGTGGGATTTCACGGGCCCTCTCAACGGTTATGTCAATCCTTTAGTAAATAGTAAAAACCAACCTAGCCATAGATACATCTGAAACCATTACTGAAATATTTTCAAATTCTAACATATAGTCTTCACGAGTTTCAACTGAAGCCTATATGTTCTCTTTGGTCTCATAGCTCCCTTATTGCAATATTTAATGCCTCCTCCCCAACCTAGGGAACTAGTAGGTGGGTGAAGCATTGCTAACTAGTAGTCTCATTGGGATGGGGACATGACAGTCCTCCCCACCCAATATTTCTTGTCCTCAAGCAATGCCAAGTTTGGATGCTACAAAATTTGTTCATCTTCCCAACTGGATTCCTCACTAGGAAAATCCTTCCATTGTACCAAGTATTCTTTTATTTTTCTACTCCTTAACCTTTTTTCCCTTGTTTTCAATATTTTGTCTGGAATGAGAACAAGTTGTTTGTCATCATCCAAAGGAGGTAATGTATCTGAAACTAAAATATGATGACCTATAACCTTCTTTAGACATTAAACATGAAATGAATTATGAATTTTACTTCCTATGGGAAGCTCCAATTCATAGGGCACTTCGCCAACATTTCGAATCACTCTGTAAGGACCATAAAACGTTGGTTTGAGATTTTTTGAACCTTTACCGTTTATAGTGGTTTTTTTGTAGGGTTGCAACCTCAAATATACCAATAAATTCACTTGGAAGTGCCTCTCCACTCTATGTTGGTTTGTATATTGTTTTTGTTGATTTTGGGCAACCTGCAAGTTATATTTCAAAACCTTCAAAATTTCTTGAATTTATTCAATCCAATCCTTATCCTTTGGAGCTCTACTATCACCAAAAATGTGGTCAATAAAATGGATGCATCATAACCATAAAGTGCTTTGAAAGGAGACATGCCAATGGACAAATGAAAAGTAGTATTGTAGAAAAACTCACCCAAATGCAACCATTTTATCCATGATTTATGCTTCCCACTAACATAGTTCCAACTGAAGTATCCTTTGTTCATGATCATTGTCTTGTAAGTCCTTATCACTCCATTAATTTAGATTTATAGTTTCCTTAATATGACTTTGAATATTTTCCTAGACCATTCCTTCAATAGTTGCCTTGTGTAATGCACCCACACGCTATACGGCTACATAGATAAAAAATATGTAGCTTAAAACAAGTAGAGTGCTTACAAATTCTCTATAACCAATTTTAATATAAAAGCACAGTAAGTGCCACATTACAATGCCCACGGGCCATATAATGGATGGTGAATGGGTGTATTGTTAAGGAAATCCTTGCGTAAGGCCACCAGTTCAAAACTCTGTAGGTGCTTACTTACAAAAAAAGTGCCACATTACAAAAACAATTAGAGGCAGCTTGGTTAAAATTAGGTTAAGTATTCTAATTTATGATTAGAATTTAATTAACCGGTTAATTAATTGAGCTTAACTAATGGTCCCAACTTTACCACACCTTCCTTACATTTCTGAAATCTGGAGTCGCTATTCAAAACGCTAGTGAGACATAACTAAAACACTTTAACAACTCAGACATTTTGATATCAGAAGTTGAAATCAACATTGTTGGATGATTCTTAACAAAATAACTACGACGTGCTCACACCGATGTTGAGATTGCAACTTCCCCAATGTCAGCATGTCGTACCTTGGAAGTCAGCACACATTCTAGATGATTTAAATCTATTGTTTTGACATTGATGTTTTGAACTCAAGAATCGGGTCTCTCGACGTTAGAACCCTGACATCGACATTAAATGGAAAACCATTCCCTTTGACATGCCGGTCTTGATGTTAGCATCAAAAAATTGATATTGATATGAAAAAACATTAATATTTAATATGTTGATCTCGATGTCAGCACATTTGCATCAACACTTCAACACAGACATGCAAATATATTATTATTTAATATGTCTATTCTAACATCAACGTGTTGGTATCAACACTAAAACCTCGATAATGATGCTTCTGATTTCAAAGGTTTAACATTTAGTTGTTTTAAAGAAAAATACTAAGGCATGAATTAGGTTTCAAACTTAACAATTACGGTTTGAAACTTAATAGGTTTTATGCCTTGTTTCAGCATTGAAGCCATGTTCATTTAGACACATCCAGAAGAAACAATTATTCATTACATTGCTTTAAATCAACAAGAAACCGTAATAGTTCTTTCCCAAATAGGATAACAGTTCTTTCCCAAACGGGAATTTACCTTTCTCCAATGGAGTGAATCTAACTATCTTTAACTTATTTAACACAACAGTTTCAGAACCAACATGACTATCAATGTTCAACTGCATAATTCAACTTTCAAATTTATGCTTTTGCAAACAACAATATTCTCATGTGGAAGTAAACAACGAGGAAACAAGAATTCCATACTAATTGCTGTGTTATTCTATTTGTTCCTATTTCATGCAATTCAACATGAAGATGAGCACCCAAAGCAATGGCCCCATTTATCTTTTGAAATAAATTGAATTCAAAATAGAAAGCATGATAAACATGTGAAATACAAGTCATATTCCTCAATGGATATGCAAGTATTAATAAAGCATAAGGCATTATGCCCCTTTAATTAGTTATTAGAACTAGGCAAAAAATGGCATGCTACAAACATTAACCAAATAACATTGCCTACAACAACTCAACAACTCCCAAACAGAGAAATTACTTGACAATTGACCCAACAACTTTTAAACAAGGATTAGAAGCAATTAAGAAAAACATAAGGTTATGCAATTTTCCATTCCATTCATAACCATTTAACTCTCTGCAACTATAATTTTGTAAACACTTAGGAATTAAACATAACTATTACAGTTTCTTCAAGCATAATTCATACATGGAGAGATAAACAAGAAACAAGAAACTGAATTCCAAGCACGAATTATCATTACACCATAACATCAACTTCTTCAGTAGTGAAACTTATCTGAAAACAAGGGAATTGTGCAACTGACTGCATATGAGGCATGCTCCACCCAACTGTGGGAAATTTTGCTCACATTCCCTCAACAAAACACCACCCTCGAGATGAGTCCCAAGCATTCACTAGTCAGGTTTCTCACCAACCCCATACCTTCTTTCAATGGTATAACACTTGTCTATCAAGAACATTGGTCTACAACCAATTCCATGCCAAATAGTGCATTTCACCTTCCTAGCTTCCTTCTTCCAACACAACAATTATACACATCACTATTCATAGTGTTCAGAATTCCACTAAGTTAGTTTCCTACACCGGCATTTACCATTTCACTGGATTGACCATAGATAAAAATGGATACAACTTCAATAGACATTTTCCTAGTGTGGTTCACAAGTTCATAATTTGGTTCAAATAGATTAAGCAAAAATTCTTGGTTTCACTCAAACACACCTTGACCATGGACCAATTATCCTATCTTGTTCCCAAAGAAACCAGTTTCTCTCTTTCGTCAGGATGAATTCTTCTCCCAGGACAGAACGAGCTGCCAACTTTTCCTTGCACGCATTTACGAGGGCACTACTGCAACGCTTGACCTTTCCTATCACTATCACTTAATCAAACTTAAACAGGTTTAAGTTAATCAAAAGGGATTAGTCTTAAATCATGACTTAAGGATAATCTTAGGGACTTAAGTAATTAACAAATTCATAGCATAATTTGCCCAACTAAGACACTTCTAATCCCCCTTTCAACCTATGTTGAATACTTGGGTCCCCAATCTCTTTAGTGTTCCACCTCATCACAGTCAGTTGTGGATGTTAATATTAATAATTAGAAAAATACAAAATATTCATCCTTTTAGACATTCATAGTCAATAATTACATTTGGACTCAATTAGACTAGGGTATTACATCCCCCCCCACCTTAAAGTCTACATTGTCCCCAATGTTTCATTGTCCAAAATTCATGAACACAACTTTCCTATTTATTTACATATGTACTCTCTTTAAAATAGATGGGGATACTCTTCCCACATCTTGTCTTATAGCTCCCTAGTTTCTTGTTTAGGACTGTAATGGGTCCATTGGACCTTTACCTATCCTATGGCCCTATTATTGAAAGTATTGATTCTTTTGTCCAATATGCAGATTGGTTGTACTTGGATTTCCCCTTCGGATTTCATATGTATCACAAACCAATCAAGTATATGATTAGAATCATAAACATATTTTTTCAATAATGAAACATGAAATACATGGTGCACTTTAACAGTAGAAGGTAGAGCTAGATCAAAGCCACTGATCCAAATATACTCAAGACTTCAAATGGTCCACAAAATATAAACACCAAATTTTTACAGTTACCCAACTACAATGAACGTTTTTTGCCTTAACCTTTAGGAACACTTTGTCCCTAACCTGGGATTCTCTATGCATTCTATTTTTATTTGGATATCTCTTTTGTCAGTCTTGTGTTATCTTCAAATTTTTCTTGACACTGGTTACCTGTTGATCCATGTCTTGAATCATTTTTGGTCCAATAAGTAGTCTATCCACATGCTTGTCCCAATTCACTATAACATTACACTTCCTGCCATAAAGTGCTTCAAATAGACTCATCTTCAATGATGCCTCGTAACCATTGTTGTAAGCAAATTCCACTAAATACAAGTATTCTTCCCATTTACTAGGCTTGTCCATTACATACATTTAGAGCATGTCTTCAATAATTTGTTTTACTCACCCAGTCTATCCATTTGTCTGTGGATGATAATTTGTACTAAGGTTAAGTTTAGTTCCAAATTCTCTGAACAATTCTTTCCAAAACTTTGAAGTAAACGTAGGATCTCGGTATGAAACATTTGTTTTAAGAATACCATGCAACCTAGAAATTTCCTTCATATATAATTTTTCAATCTTAGTTGTCTTAAACATCACTACTAGATGTGAACCCAAAATCTGACGACACCATCCGACAAAATCTGATAAAATTTTAAGGGTCGTCGAATATTACCTTTAAAACCTATTTTTTTTTATAAATTTGGCCATGAATGTCATCGAATATTCACCAGGCGTATCCACCAATCAGATATTCGACAGATATGAAAGATATTGGAATGCAGTATCAACCAATTTATGTGTGCCCCAATGAGTTAGATGACCATGTTCCAGAGGAAGATGTCAAAGAATTGGATGAGGCATATGATGTAGCTGAAAATGTTCATGAATATGATATTGACGATGACATGAGTGTCGAAACTGAAATTGATGATGATGATGATGATATGGCCATTAAGCCTTTCAATGTTGAATATTGCTAATTAGATGATTTATATGTGGACTTGGATGAAGAAAATGATCAATTGCATTAAATTGTATGAGGCATGCCTTAATATATATATTATATATATATTGAATTAATATTGATAGAATTATTGACTTGTATTGGTACGTATAAATAGGCAGGTCATATTTAAAAACATTGGTTAAAATCGTAATCTTGTTATGTAAAAACATAATGTAAATATGTAAAAATTGGCTTAGAAAAAGGCCTGCCATAATGTTGACATGAATGGAGTCAGCATGTTGTCCCCCATACCGTGGAAAGTATAAAGTAGAAAAATGAAGTGAATAATTCTCTAAGTAACTTGGAAAGTATGTTCTTTTAACTCTTCTCAGTTTCTAATATAGTGGTAAGAATTTTGCAATCTTGTTATCTTGACATCATAAAGGCTCACTTTATTTTAGTATTTCTTCCTAAAATGTAGTTATTTTGTTGAATAATGTATCTATTTCAATATCCATATGGGTTATGTGGTACAGGAGAGCTAAATAAATATATTTCTTTTGCAAAAAGTGATGGGAAAGGAACGCCAAATCAAGGTTCTCATAGTGTGGATGATATTTTGGAAGGAATCAAAAGACATGGAACGACTATAGCTGGCATATGGCTTGACTTAAGTAGGTGGACTGTTCAATCAAGACAAATCCCCATCATACATGATGTGGTTGGAATTGTTGCATTGTTAGGGAAAGTAGAAGATGGTGTCCTCAATTGGTAAGAAATTAAATGATATCTCCAAGGGATAGGAAATCATATGGTTTTATTATTTTGTAGCTTTTATTTTGATTATAAATATCCAATTTGCAGGGCACTATTTTGTCATTCCGTAAGAAATAACTTTTGATGTTTAAGCATGCTAGAAAGTATTTGTTTTCAAATAATTTCTTATTTTGTTTTATCTTCTTTAGTACACAATATGAGAGTGCCTTGGGTTTGAGAAGTTTTCTTTATCATCCATACACCATATGCTTTACAAATGACATGTTTAATATCATCCATACACCTTTTTAGTGTTTAATGTGTATTGTCCTGTTGATAGAAATATATTTTGGAATGCTTTTGTTAGCTTTTGGGGTTAATTCAAAAGTGTTTACACAATTGTGTTTAGTCTTTTGGATTTTATTGTATAGATATTTTCTTAGGGGTGCTTCATCTAATGTGGGGTGCATGGTGTGTTGATTACCCTTTATTAAGTCATTCAGATAATTATTCACTTCATTTTTTCTACTTTGATTATATGGCATGCAAGAAGTATGGCATGGCATGTATGATGATGTGGCATGTGTGATGAGGTTGAAATTGTGTAAGAGTATGGAAATTTGGTTGTGGGAATTTGACTAAGTGTTGGAAAATTAGTCAAAGTGGATCTAGGAAAATGCACGCCATGGAGACTGTTGGTTTGTTCATTTGACCATATTATTGGATTTTCCAAATAGTCTCTGAGAGTGGAGTTACTGGTCTTCCAAAAGTTCCCTCTGGAATGATTTGCACTGTTCTAGTGAATTGCACACCCAACATAGAGGACGAGGTTGCAGAGGATGAAATTGACATGGATGGAGTCGACATCTTGTCCCCCATACTGTGGAAAGTATAAAGTAGAAAAATGAAGTGAATAATTCTCTAAGTGACTCAAAAAGTAAGTTCTTTTAATTCTTCTCAGTTTCTAGTCTAGTCGTAACAATTTTGAAATATTGTTATCTTGATATCATAAAGGCTCCTTTTCTTTCTACATTTCTTCCTAAAATGCAGTTATTTTGCTGAGTAATGTACCTATTTCAATATGCATCTAGGTTATGTGATACAAGACTGATAAATAAATAAATTTCTCCTACAAATAGTGATGGGAAAAGGAATGCCAAATCAAGGTTGTCATAGTTTGGATGATACTTTAGAATAAATCAGAAGATAGGGAATCACTGCAAATGGCCTATGGCTTGACTTTAGTAGGAGGAGTGTTCAATCAAGACAAAGACCCAGCATACAGGATGTGGTTGGAATTGTTGCGTTATTAGGGGAAGTAGAAGATGATGTCCTCAGATGGTAGGAACTTAAATGATATCTTAAATGATATCTCCAAGGGATATGCAATTAGATGGTTTTATTATTTTGTAGCTTTTATTTTGATTGTAAATATCCAATTTGTAGGACACTATTTTGTGATTTCGTAATAAATAACTTTTGATGTTTGAGTATGCTACAAAATGTTTGTTTTCATATAAATTCTTATTTTGTTTTATCTTCTTTAGTACACAATATGGCAGTTCCTTGAGTTCAAGAAGTTTGGTTTATCACTCATACACCATAGAATTTACAAATGACATGTTTAATATCATCAATACACATTTTCAATGTTTAATATCCATGGTCCTTATGTTGATAGACATGTATTTGGGAATGTTTTTGTAAGATTTTGGGGTTACTTAGAAGTGTTTACACCATTGTGTTTAGTCTTTTGGATTTTACTCTGTAGAGATTTTCTTGGGGGTGCTTCATCTCATGTGTGGTACATGGCGTGTTTATTACCCTTGATTAAGTCACTCAAAGAATTATTCACTTCATTTTTTCTACTTTGATTATTTGGCATGTAATAAGTATAAAATGGCATGTATGATTATGTGGCATGTGTGATGAGGTTAAATTGTGTAGGAGTATGGAAAGTTGTCTAAGTGCAGGAATTTGAATAAGTGTTGTAAAATTAGTCAAAGTGGATCTAGGAAGATGCACATCAAATCTCAGTATTTAATGATAAAAATCATCTTAGGCTATATGCATGGAGACTGTTGGTTTGTTCATCTAACCATATTATTGGATTGTCCAAATAGTCTCTGAGAGTGGGGTTACTGGTCCGTCAAAAGTGCCCTCTGGCATCATTTTCATTATTCTAGTAAAATGCACGCCCATGATAGAGGATGAGGTTGTAGATGATGAAATTGGCATGGATGGAGTCAACACGTTGTCCCGCATACTGTGGAAAGTATAAAGTAGTAAAATGAAGTGAATAATTCTCTGAGTGACTTGGAAAGTAGGTTCTTTTACTCTTCTCAATTTCTAATCTAGTGGTAACAATTTGGAATCTTGTTATCTTGATATCATAAAGTCTACCTTTCTTGTTGAGTTTATTCCTAAAATGCAATTATTTTGTTGAATAATGTATCTATTTCAATATGCATATTGGGTATGTGGTACAAGAGAGCTAAATAAATCTATTTCTTCTACAAAAATTGATGGGAAAATAATGTCAAATCAAGTTTCTCATAGTGTGGATGATACTTTAGAAGAAATCAAAAGACACGGAACGATTGCAGTTGAACTATGACTTGACTTAAGTAGGTGGAGTGTTCACTCAAGATAAAGCCCCATCATACAATATGTGGTTGGAATTGTTGCATTGCTAGGGAAAGTAGAAGATAATATCCTTAGTTGGTAAGAAATTAAATGATATCTCCAAGATACATGATTAGATGGTTTTATTATTTTGTAGCTTTTATTTTGATTGTTAATATCTAATTTGCAGGACACTATTTTTTCTTTTCGTAAGAAATAACTTTTGATGTTTGATTATGCTAGAAAATATTTGTTTTCATATAAATTCCTATTTTGTTTTATCTTCTTTAGTAAACAATATGGAAATGCATTGAGTTCAATAAGTTTGATTTATCATCCATACACCATAGGATTTACAAATGACATGTTTAATATCATACACACACCTTTTCAATGTTTAATATGTATGGTCCTTATGTTGATAGACATGTATTTTGGGAATGTTTTTGTTAGCTTCTAGGGTTACTTCAAAAGTGTTTACACCATTGTATTCAGTTTTTTGGATTTCACTCTGTAGAGATTTTCTTGGGGGTGCTTCATCTAATGTGGGGTGCATGGTGTGTTGATTACCCTTGATTAAGCCACTCAGAGAATTATTCGCTTCATTTTTTGTACTTTGATTATATGGCATGCATGACGTATGACATGGAATGTATGATGATGTGGCATGTATGATGAGGTAGAAATTGTGTAAGAGTATGGCAATTTGGCTAAGTGCAAGAATTTGATTAAGTGTTGGAAAATTAGTCAAAGTGGATCTAGAAAAATGTATGCCAACTCTCAGTGTTTAATGATAAAAATAAATTGAGGCTATAAGCATGGAGACTATTGTTTTGTTCATCTAACCATATTATTGTATTGTACAAATAGGCTCTGAGAGTGGAGTTATTGGTCTGCCAAAAGTGCCCTCTAGCATGATTTGAACTTTTCCAGTAAAATGCACACCAAAGATAGAGGATGAGGTTGCAAAGGATGAAATTGACATGGATGGAGTCAGCATGTTGTCTCACATACTGTGGAAAGTATAAAGTAGAAAAATGAAGTGAATAATTCTCTAAGTGACTTGGAAAGTAGGTTCTTTTAACTCTTCTCAAGTTGTAATCTACTGGTAATTATTTTGCAATATTGTTATCTTGACATCATAAAGGCTCTCGTTCTTGCTACATTTCTTCCTAAAATGCAGTTATTTTGCTGAATAATGTATCTATTTCAATATACATCTAGGTTATGTGATACAAGAGAGCTAAATAAATGTATTTCTTCTGTAAAAAGTGATGGGAAAGGAATTCCAAATCAAGGTTCTCATAGCGTGCATGATACTTTAGAATAAATCAAAAGACAGGGAATGATTGCAGCTGGATTATGGCTTG
The DNA here is from genome assembly GCA_001517045.1 of Pseudotsuga menziesii. Lineage (NCBI taxonomy): Eukaryota > Viridiplantae > Streptophyta > Pinopsida > Pinales > Pinaceae > Pseudotsuga > Pseudotsuga menziesii. Next base: position 564,481 of record LPNX010750662.1, read on the forward strand.
ATTTAAGTAGGAGTGTTCAATAAAGGCAAATCCCCATCATACAGGATGTGGTTGGAATTGATGCGTTGTTAGGGGAATTAGAAGATGATGTCCTCAGTTGGTAAGAACTTACATGATATATCCAATGGATTGGAAATAAGATGGTTTTATTATTTTGTAGATTTTATTTTGAGTGTAACTATCTAATTTACATGGCACTATTTTGTGGTTTCATAAGAAATAACTTTTGATGTTTGGGCATGCTAGAAAATATTTGTTTTCATATAAATTCTTATTTTGTTTTATCTTATTTAGTACACAATATGGCAGTTCCTTCAGTTCAAGAAGTTTTTTTTATCATCCATACTCCATAGGATTTACAAATGGCATTGTGTAAGAGTATGGAAATTTGGCTAAGTGCAGGAATTTGACTAAGAGTTGGAAAACTAGTCAAAGTGAATCTAGGAAAATGCATGCCAACTCTTAGTGTTTAATGATAAAAATCATTTGAGGCTATAGATGTGGAGGTTGTTGATTTTTCATCTGACTATATGATTGGATTGTACAAATAGTCTCTAAGAGTGGAGTTACTGGTCTGCCAAAAGTGCCCTCTGGCATGATTTGCACTGTTCTAGTAAAATACACGCCCAGGATAGAGGATGATGTTGTCGAGGATGAAATTGGCATGGATGGAGTCAATATGTTGAGCCCCATACTGTGGAATCTTATTATTTCTAATTTTGGCGATAATGAAAGTTCACCTTAGTGGATCAAGGATTTGGAAAAAATTTCGAAGTGTTAAAAGTTAAAACAAGGATTTAAAAGGCCCTTTTCAATTGCACGCCATATGTTCTATTTATGTCAATAAATTTACCCAATGGTATGAATACGTTATCTGGAGGTTTTTCCCTCTATCCATATGCTCATTTTTCCCTCTTCCAATCACACATGCGAAATATGGGTCTCTCAAATAGGCCTACTGGACAGTTTTGGAAAATTTTGCAAAAGGTCACAAAAATGCCCTCCAGTGCACTAAGAATGCATGCCAGATTGATGAAATATGTTCGCCTTAGCTTGATAAATTCCCACCCGGAAAAATGATCACATGGGAAATGAAATGTTGACATGGCACATCATGGATGATGATGTGATAAGGTTATGACACAACAGTTATGTCCGTATCAAAAGAAAAAGTTGAAATTAGGTAAGGTTTTGTAATAACTTACCGTGCTTCTAAAATGCCCGCCATCTAAGACAACGTGCCCACTAAAGGCACTAATAATGGAGAAGGTAGAGTTAAAGTGTTTTTATCCTTTGAATCTCATGTGTCTAAGAACAATAAGAAGGTTGATCACTAAAATTTTTGAAGTTGAATTAAGTAGCTCTGGCCTCATATCAGAGTCTTATATGAGTTCAAATAAGATAACAACACTTGCAGGCATAATAGAAGGATAAACGAGGCAAGGAGTTGAAATCATCATCTAATGAAGTTACATTTATGTTACATGTGGATCATTCATACTTTGTTTTTATAACCAGATTTTGGAAATGTAATAAATGTTGGAAGGAATATAACATTTGTTTTCCGAGGGAAAAGAAAATAAATATCATTCACATCAACTGCATAAAAAAACATACATTATCGAGAAATACAAACACGTGACATATATATTAAACCTTCAAATGTATTTACAAAAGCAACCTATATTACAAGAAAAATGCTATTCGAGAGCTCTATGCTACTTGGGAGGTTTCTGCAAACCCTCCTCTTGAGAAGAAGAAAAGTGGGTAGAGTCTCTCTTGCCTAACTATGTAGAGGGATCTGGTTCTTCAGAAATTGAAACAATGCACGCAAATTTTCTTCTAGGTCTTTGGCTTTCTTCATATAAAATTGTGCATTGGATATCTGTTTATTTTCTTCATCAATGTACTTCTTCAAGCTATCCACATTTTTATTATAATTCTCCTTGCTTTCCTTTTGTTCTTTGTCAAGCTCAGCCTTTGTATTTCTCAGTTCATATTCAACTTGAGCTAATTTTCTCCTAAGTTGCTCTGCCTATGTCTCCAACTATTGTGCCCTCAATTCTACTTCATCTAGAGTATGAAAAAGTGACACTCGTTGAAGAATGGGCATCTGTATAGTGGTAATTTGAGATTTTAGTTATTTTATCTCACTTTCGCATCACAAATGTTGTACTCGTCTATTCTCCAATATTTTCTGCTTAAGCTCTTTAATCTTGGGATATTTCCGAGCTACCTCCTTCTTCAATGTTTCCAAGATTGTTGTTGGTATAAAAATTTCACCTCCAACATTCATTGCTACAATAGCATCCATCAAGGCATTCTCTCGCTTTTTTAAGGCAACATTAAACTTAAGTAATTGTTTTTATGTCTTTTCCACAAGATTTTTTTGCTGCAATAGCATCCTCTATTGTCTTCTCTTGCATTTGTAATGACCTCTAATATTGTAGTAAGGATTGTTGGTTTGAAATCTTTTCATACCTTTCAAATCCTTCTCCTCTTTTATCTTTTTTTGCACATACTTTTACAACAAACCTCTCAATATATTTGTCTTTCAACTTTTGATCTTTGTTACGAATCATTTTCTTCATTTTTCCCACTCTTTTCTTATATTCCTCAATCTCATCTTGATGTTTCATGTACTCGTCTATGAATCCCTATTCAAATTGAGCCTTTAAACTTTCAATGAATTCATCTTTGAGCTTCAGTGCATTCATAATTTTTGCTTCCTAACCCACCACAGTTTCTATAGGTGGTCGTAAGGTCAAAACCTTAGGTTGCTTAATCAACTCATGTTGAGGAATCGATATGATCTCTTCATATCCTTTAGTCAAATCCTGATTTTTTTTTATAAAATTCTCATATTCCTTCTTATTATCATCTAAAATTCTATCTACTTCTTTAGACATACCTTCAATAACTCTGTCTTTGCTTCCTATTGTACGTCTTTATTTTTCTCCAATCTCCACAGTTGTTTTATGTAACATTGCAGGTTTTATGTAATACATCAAGAATTTGCATATCCTTAGTTGTGAATAGGTCACAACTATTTATAGAGGAATCATCCTATGTGGTGGCTAATTCTTTTAAATGCAACATCTTATCAAAAATCAAGAAAACAAATCCACCATCAAAATAATATTTTGGAGCAGTTGAATCAAATCTATTGGGGGCAATTTGTTGAAGTGCAAACTTTAGAGGTGCAACCCTATCAAATGGAATCTCTCCACAAGAAGGAATATCATCATCACTAGGTTGTTTTCCACAATACACAAAATCCTACCTATGATTTTATATCATATCATCATCACTATGCTCCTATTCATAATCCACACAACCCTCTAAATCTTGCCTTTGATTGTCTATCATTTCACATCCATGTAATCTGATCTTCATGGTTTGTTGAACCAATGTTGCTTCACATACCTTCTATATAGTTCTCCATAGCCTCTTCATGTACTTTTTAAGTTGAGGGCCCAACAACTCCTTCCACATTGTTTTTTGGATACTGTCGAGGAACTTCTTCATTATTTTTTTTCACTTTAGTCCTTCTCATGTATGTTTTTTTACAACTGGTCAATCGTATGACAGTGGGTCGATATAAGTCAATAAGTTTTTGAAGTGTTCCAAGGTAACTAAACTTCACTCTCTTGTTCTCTCTCTCCTGCAGTGCAAACTGTAATTTCTTAGCCAATAGATGAGGGACATCTATGGGCATGTCATCAACCCAATGAATGACCGAATTCATGCATTCTCCCGAAATATCTTTCTTGTGGTAATTAAAAATTGTTCTAAGGACAATTTGAATCGTGGTTTTGTATAGTTCTCGGGAACATTTTTTATTCTTAAACCATTCCTGGGAATATATAAGTTTTCCCTACAAATTTTTTGACCATCTCATTCTTTTCTAGCTTAGGGTTTTTCCAAGAGGTCAACATTATTCTTCCCCTACATGGAATTCTAGTGACTTTTGAAATCAAAATAGGGTCCAAAGAAACACTCCTCCCAAAAGTCACCAATTTCATGTCCCCATCATCAAAATTAGAAATCACATCATCCATCACTTCATTATTGAAATTGAATTGTCCAAAAACAAAATCGTACAATCCTTCTTTCTCAAGGGTATCAACTATGCATGTTGGCCATGTGCTTCTATTAGTCCATTTATCAACACTTTCTTTGAATTTCTTCACAGTGAATCGTTCTACCTAGTAAATCCCTGTTTCAATCACTGTTGACATTTTACAAGATTCCTCTATTTCAACTGTGGTTGAAGTTGTCTTACTTTAGAGATGGAATTGCGGGGAACTAGCTCGTTCAGAGGTAATTTTCGAAATCCGCCCAGCTAGCAATGAAGAAGTATGGAATGCCACATAGAGGATGCACACTGACAGTACAAGAAGAGGATGCATGTTGAGGAGATTGTGGGCACAGAATGCACACACCAAATTAAGTTTTACTATATTAATTATGAATCCACTAATAATAAATATTTTTTCTAAAGTACTTCAAAACTTGGCTTTATTCCACCAAGGTCCCCACATGATTTCCTAATTGTTTATTTAGCTAACTTGGGAATGAATGGTATTTTTCCATGATTCATGATCTCATATGTATGATGATACCAAGTTCACTGCTAAAACATGAAATTACTAAAAAAACCTATAGTTTTTACCAAGGCTTTGTATTTTATACCTTATATTCTAGTGCTCTATTAAATTTGATGAGGGTCAACTTCTTTGCATTCCTATCCAGAATGAGCTAGTTAAATTTCTTGCTATATAGAGTTACTAATATTCATCCATCTCTGCAGCCATGGGAATTTGATTAACAATATAGATAAAAATGAGTGGAGTCATATGAATATACTGAATCAAAGGGAAAGTGAGATTTGAAGATGTTTTTTGTTAGCTACAACAATAGAGAATGTGGGTTGTCTCTTGGTGAATAAAAAAGGTTGTACTCCATTAGCGACTACCATGGAGATATATTTTCAGGTGATAAAAAAATAAAATATTGGTATTAACCTACATATGCATGAGAATTAAGGCATTAAAATATTTCTAACATTATTTATCCATCAAAACTAGTGTTTTATGGGATCAACTTCAATAGGTTTGGCGACTAGAAGTAGGCAATATTATGGCTATAGAAAAAGTTATAAACCCCTTTCTCCCATCGATAAAACTAAATATATGCCTTCAACTATAATGTTTGGGTTTGGATATTGGTATGGATCAGGGAGGAATTCTATTAAGAGGATAGTATTGGGTATTTACACCAAGTGCGACCGCAGGCGAATGTTGTCCTTTGATCCAATTGCCAGCCATGCTCCAACTTTCCAATTGTTTATCATATTAATTTGGTTGATGTTGTGGAACCTCTATTACATCCAATTCACTTGTGTATAGAAGAAGTTGGTGCTCTTATGCATAATTTGTCAATAACTTGATCAAAATAAAACAATTAGGACTAAAACCGCAAGTTGTTATGTAAAATCCTAACTACAAATATTCAAAACCATGCATAGAAAAATGAATGTCGTAGTCTGTACAAATGTCAATAATTGAAACTGATGCCATGGAGTTGAATATAGAGATATTTTTGACAAAAAATTATATTATATTCCCAATATATTGTTTCATTTGCCCAAAGTTAATCTCACAAAGTGGAAACTTTTTTGTTTTGAACTCAATTTAACCCAGTTCACAAAAATGCCCTCCGAGCCCTCATTGTTGGGTATTTTTTAGTGATTTTAGTTAGAAATGGTGTATTTTACTATTTCCCCCCTTCTTGTACATCTAGTTCTTCTATTTGCATTCAAAAAATTACTAGTGTGCAAAAACACTTCATGGTTGTCTTGTATTCACAAGTACCATTTAGAGTTGGATATGGAACATTCAACTATCATAAGTATAGAGTACCATGTTTTATATATTACTTGGAAATAAATTGAAATTTGTATTTAAGATATTATTTCATTTATTGATGGATTATTTCATTTGTTATTGTTCCTAGCTTTTATTGTATGTTGATAATGTATTTTTTTGCTCATTATTCAACTATCTAACATGTTTCCACCTAATCTATCGATATGAAATTGGGGTTGTGCCCCAAGTTCCTATCTTAGGAAATTTTGGAGCACCTAGATATATTTAGGCCATAATTGTCAAGTTTATAAACACAAATACTCTAGGAAGAAAATCAAAACCATATCTTAAGACAAGGATGTGCAAATACGAAAAAAATAGGCAGTAAAAACCCTAATAAAGAAGTGAACATGTATTATTAAATCTCTCATGATGACATTATGTTTAAATCTAACAGCATGACTAGGATTAATGCATAGGTGATCATTGATCACATCAATTAATGGTGATGATGGTGGCAATGATGATGATGGTGACACTAACTTTGAAAATAACAAAAAATAATATTTTTGATAGGATGGAATAGGATGGGAAAATCCATTTATATGTTGACTTTTCCTGGAACCTTTAATATATGTTTTGATTTATTATAATTTAACAATGTTTTTCTTATCAGATGTTTCTATCATATATACCATTTTCATCAAAAGATATGTTACTCATCAAAAGGGTTATGAGTCATAGTGGATATGGTTCAATATATGTAATGGGTTAATGTGTTTAGATTGGATAGAGGTAAAAGTGTGTTGTGGGACAATTGTGTAAGGGGTCACACTATGTCTAGGATAATAATTATGGCACCATATTGGTTAATAGTTAAGGTTTGTGAAGGGTTCTAAAGTAGATGGAGCTCAAAATAATAAAAGGTAAATGTATGTTAGTTCATATATTATGGTGTGTCAATGTCAAAATAGTTCATTGAAGTGTGTTAATGTGTTAGCCATCATAGTGTGTTTGATCTCATAGTGTTTATGGATTACAATGTACTAGCATTTTATAAGTTTGTTTAGGGATAAAGTGTGAGAACTATGGTTGATTATATCAAGGATCATAGTGGATGGAGGTAAAAGTGTGTCTATGGTCATAAGTTTAAGGACCATGGTATTTTCTTGTTAAGATTACAATCATGAACATATTATATTGGTCCTTGTATGCGTATACATAGTTCCCTATACCTATTATTCTTTATATTTTCAAGTTAAAATTGCCAAGGTACTAAGTATTATATCATAGGAAATCAACCTAGTAAGATTCCATGTGACTTTTTGTGGTTAAGGGAATTGTGAACATTGGTTACAATGTATTAAGGTTTGTTTTTTGTGGTCAAAATGTGAAAGGAATATTTTTTTCAAGGCTCATACAGACTAGGTGTCAGACTGGTTAGGGTTTTAGAATTCTTGGGGTCAAATTTTATGGTGAATCACAATAAAAATGGATAGGTAATATAGTGTATTAGGGTGTTATTGTGTTTGGGTTTAAAGTGTGTTATGTGACAATTTTTTCAAGATGGGTCATCCAACATCTATGTTCATATTGGTTAACATTGAAGGTGTGTGAATGGTTAACATATATTTAATTTTAAACACACACACGCACACGAATATAGATATAGTGCGGGGGTGGAAGTGTGGAAGCAGAAGTGCGGGTGCGGAAAGTGGCGAAGTCTGGAAATTGGAGATTTGATCTTTCGATTTCCGCATTCCGAAGTACGGAGGTGGAAGTGCAGGGGCGGAAGTCCAGAAGTGGAATTTCGGGTGCAGAAAGTACCGAAGTCTGGAAATTGGAATTTGATCTTCTAATTTCCGCATTCTGAAGTACGAAGGCGGAAATGCGAGTGTATAAGTGTGGGAACAGAAATTGCCGAAGTCTGAAAATTGAAGAATTGATCTTTCGATTTCCGCATTCCAAAGTGCGGAGGTGGAAGCAGAAGTATGGGGATGGAAAGTGTTGAAGTGCGAAGGTGGAAGTGCGGAGGCGGAAGTGCGGGGACTTTCCGAAGTACAGAGGTGGAAGTGTGGGGGAGAAAGTGTGGAAGCAGAAGTGTGGGTGTGGAAAGAGTCGAAGTATGGAAATTGGAGATTTGATCTTTCGATTTCCGCATTCTGAAGTGCGTAGGCAAAGGTGTGGGGGCAGAAGTGTGGAAGTGAAAGTGCGGGTGCGGAAAGTGACAAAGTATGGAAATTGGAGATTTGATCTTCTGATTTCCGCATTCCAAAGTACGGAGGTAGAAGTGTGGAAGCATAAGTGTGGGTGTAGAATTGCAGCAGTGGAAATTGTCGTAGTATGAAAATTGAATAATTGATCTTCTGATTTCCGCATTCCGAAGTGCAGAGGCAGAAGTGCGGGGGAGGAAGTGTAGAAGTGGAAGTGCGAGGAAAAAAGGTGTTGAAGTCTGATAATTGGAGAATTGATCTTCCATCTTATGCATTCCGAAGTGCAGGTGCAGAAGCGGAAGTACGGGTGCGGAAACTGCCGAAGTCTGAAAATTGGAGAATTGATCTTTCAAGTTTTGCTTTCGAAGGGCGGAGATGAAAGTGCGGAAGGACAGGAATTCGAAAATTAGAAAGTAAGGTTTCCGATATTCGATCTCCTCACTCCAGAAAGGTGAAAGGTGGAAATCCTGGGTGCGGAAGGAAGTGTGCAGAAAACAAAGATTTAAACGGCATAAGAAGGTTTAAGATAGATATTTTGTTGTCAGGAATGCAATCATGTATAGTGAAGAGGTTGATTACGATGATTTCAATGATTATGTGTCGATTTTTAACACAGAAGGCGAAGTTCAAACTACACAAGCGAAAGTCATGGCACAAATGGAAGTTGCATGGGGTAATGATCCATTAACGCCCCCCATGAAATTAAATGGTCATCCTTAACTCGAGGAGGAGCATGTGAGCAAGCCACCATTTTTACCAAAGAAGCATAGAGAGATGCGAGCAAGGAATGGAAACCCAAAATTACTCGTAGGTAAGGATATCATCCTAGAACAGATACCATATTTTCTAGCTCACGCTCTGGTTGGATGCTTTTATAGGAAGGGGATGACCAGAGCATTGCTACAATGGTGGATACAAGCCAATTGGATAAGCGTTCTAGGATATGAACCAACTTTTTACACCCTCCCCACAGGCTGGTTTTTAATTAAAGTTTGTAGCATGGACGATAACACCAAAATTTTGGAGAAGAATTGGAGATGGGGTCCGTCAAGACTAATTCTAAAAAATTGGACGGTCGATTTCAACGTTTACAAAACACCACACAACGTGTAGCAAATCTGGGTCATATTACCAAGCCTCCCCATGGTATTTTGGCAACCAAATTTTTTTCAAGCCATTGGGAACACATTAGGAAAATTCATTACCATGGCGGAAAAATGGGAGGAGAAAGTAGATTGAAGGTGTGCTCAGATACTGGTTGAGATGGACATGTGGGATGGTTTTTTTGAAGAACTCAAGATTGTGATGCATGGAAGTGTCTGGTGGCAGCGACTGGGCTAATGGAAATTTCCTTCATATGATTCAATTATAGAAAAATCTGGCATCTACAGAAATATTGTTTGACCACTTTCATGAAACCGATCCATAAGAAAGTTTGGGTTAATAAAGAAAAACTAATACCCACGAAAGCTGCCTTAGATCAATCTGGAATAATGGAAATGAGGATACTTAAAGGGAATGAATCAGAATCATCAGAGGTGTTGGTCGAACAAGCTTTATTGCAAGATGAACAGGGTAAAAGAGAAAATCCTCTACCAACAAAAATACAAGTTGAACCACTTTCTATACAGAATGTAAAAAATAAAGGGAAGGTGATAGAGTCAACAAAATCGAAAGCGAGAAAAATTGATAGTGAACCTGACGAAGAAATTCAACCTCATCAAACAGAGAGGGAGAAGGAGTCGGATGTTTTTTCAGCTCAGAAGGATGAAGGTAAAAACGACTCTCATACACCTTCCCTGTTTACGAAAACTTTCACTATTTCACCTTTAAAGGAGCAGAATTTGAATTTAAAAAACCCTTGCAAAAAGGTAGAGATCAAAAGAACTTATGATATCAGATCATGAAGTACCTCCTTAGAAGAATAAGAAGGGGTTTCCTTAGGAGGATTGGCTCTCAATACCTTACAGAAACCTGGATTAGGCAGGAAATCCTACCTTTCCATGGCTCAAGTACAAGTAACCTTAGACATCAAAGAAGGGAAACATGCTACAATTAAATGGGCTCTTAGAGTATCGACCCAAGGTAGGGGTGCTTGATGCACCTACTAACCTTGGATTCAAGAGGACTGGGGGGGCCTCCAAAAAATCCTCTCTAAAAAGGTTGATCAACAACCTTAGACCTACGGTATTAATGATCCAGGAAACAATGATGGAAGGATTCAATGCAGAAGAAATAATTAAAGAGATAGTCAAATATTGGTAAATGGAGAGTATTGATGCATATGGGGATTCAGGAGGTTTAGTGATAGCATGGAGCCCATTTTTAGAATGAATTGTAGTTAAAAAACATGACTCAGTTTTAGAAACTAAACTCAAAGATGGAGAGACGGGGATAGAATTTACAATTCTAAATGTGTATGGGCATTTCTTTGATCGAAAAACCTTCTGGGAAAATCTCAATCATAGTGGCTCAGTGGACCAGGCAAATGTAATCCTTGGGGGATATTTAAATTTAACCTTAACAATGGGGGAAGTATGGGGAGAAAACGCTAGACAAGATGCTCTGATCTCTTACTTTTTAGACCTCTTTGAGAAAAGGAAGTCGGTGGATGTTGCTCCGCTAAAATTGGATCCCACTTGGAGGAATAAAAGGGGAGGGGATCAGGCCATCTCCAAAATATTAGATCATTTTATGGTAGAAGAGAACTTACTAAATGGAAACCTAATACTAAAATCCATAATAGAGATAGGGGGGAACTTGGATCACAGACGAGTCTCTTTAATAATAAGCCCCCCATAAAAGAAACACCCATCTCCCTTAAAATTTAACCCTTTATGGATGGAAAAGGATGAGTACAAAGACCAAATAATGACAACCCATAAGAAGTTCAGCAAATCATACTGCAATGCAAGAATTTGTGGAAAACATAGCTAGGGAAAAGAAAATATCCAAAGAGTGGGACAAAAAGCATATAAATTTCTCTCAGAAGGAGCTGAAGGATGTGGAAAAAAGGATAGATGTGACATACCAGAAAAACAAGAAAGGAGTTTTCAGCATAGATGAAAAAACAAAGTTGAAATCATTAGAAAGAAAGGACTCGATACTTTCCAAAGAAGAGAAAATAATGCATTTAAAGAGTAGGGAACTGTGGCTGGAGTCAAGAGATAAAAATACAATTTTTTGCACAGGTACGCATCTCATAGAAAGAACATACATACCATATGTGAAATCAGGAACAAACATGGAAGAATGGTAAGATCTTTTGTGGATAAAACAGAAGTGGGGGTGGATTTCTTCCAAAACATTTTCAAGGAGCCAGAAGGATGTCCAATTCAGGAAATTTTGGAAGTATTAGGTTTTTTTCCTAGGATGACAACTGAGGAAATGAACAAGGAACTAACAAAGGAAATTTCAGAGTAAAAAATAAGACATACACTACATACCTTCCAAAAATGAAAGAGCCCTGGGCTTGAAGGTTTTACTCTGGAATTCTATCTTGGATTTTATGAAACATTGAAGAAGGAAACATTGGAGGTAGTAAAAGAATCCCAAATATCAGGGAAAGTTCTGGGAATGTTAGACTCTACCTTTCTGACTTTTATAACAAAAAACAAAAAGCTAAATCCTTTGATGATTTTAGACCAATATCATGTTGCAATATGATATATAAAATCGTATACAAGGTCATAGCATTGAGGATAAAATAAATACTAAGTGAAATCATATATGAAGACCAATTTGGTTTCCTTTTCAATAGGCAAATTCATGATGTAGTGTCACTAGCCCAAGAGGCATTTCACATGATCAAAAAGGAAAAACAAAGAGTCTTCGCTTTAAAGTTGGATCTATCCAAGGCCTATGACAGAGTAGGATGAATTTTTTTTAGGTTGTTGCTGATTAAAATTGGAATGTCCTTGGAAGTAGTGGAATGGATTATGGGTTGTTTACAGTCCACCTCCTTCACTATTTTAATCAATGGTTCTCCAACCAATTTTTTCCGCCCAATAAGGGGCATAAGGAAGGGATGTGCTCTGTCACCTTTCATCTTTCTTCTAGTTGCGGAAGCATTAAGTAGGATAATTCATAATGCAAAAGAAAATAGGGAGATTAAAGGCATCAAAGTGTCCAACTATGAAGAAGTCACTCACACTCTGTTTGTGGATGATGTACTGATCTTTGGGGAAGGATCCATCATAAATATTGAGGCCTTTGCTTCTTTGATAGATAAATACAAAATAGTTATAGGAATGGTAGTTAACATGGAAAAATCCAATCTAATTCATAACGAGCTCTCAGCTGATATGATCCAGAGGGTAAGGGAGATAATACCTTATTAGATTACACCTGTTGAGGAAGGTTTCAAATTTTTTATTTATTTTTCCTGAATCCCAACAGTTACTCATATTGGGATTGGTTATGGTTATACAAAACGATGGAGAGGAGGGTTAATAACTGGGCCAACCGTTTTCTCTCAAGAGGGGGAAGATTATTGCTCTTAAAGGGCATTTTGAAAAGTATTACAGTATACTTTGCATCAATAGCATACATTCCTAGGGGCATCTTGACGAAGATCAGAAAGAAATGCTTCTCTTTTATGTGGATGACAAGCAAGAAGGAAGAAGGAATCCCTCTGGTAAAATGGAGGTTCATTGCTCTTCCAAATGAATTGGGAGGATGGGGAGTAAAGAATCTGGAGTTGTTCTGCAAATCCCTAGATACAAAAAATTTATGGAGACTATTTAAAAATATGGGCTCAGTTTGGGGAAGGATCATTCTCTCTAAATATTGCTCATGTTCAAGCTTAACTGATTGGATTAGGAGTCTTGTTAAAACACATAAGAATGGTTTAATTGGGTGGAAAGAGTGATATTGTCATATCCATTAGTTGGGAATTGGATGGCTTGTAAGATAGGAGATGGTAAACAGGTGAGATTAGGGGAATATCCATGGTCTAGAGTAGGAGAAAACTTCCGACTTCCATCACATCTAGTTCAACATTTAAGGTCACAAAGAATATTTACCTTAACGTATGCAAGATCAAATCATGCTCCAAGAGGAAGGACAAGTTGGAAAAGCACCCTCAATCTTGGTATGATTGGGTCACATGCTGCAAAATGAAATATATTTCTCAATACCTTAGTCTCAAATTATATACACCTGAGCTCAGAACCTGATAGGTTCATTTGGACTAAAAACACAAAAACATGATAGTACACAGTGAAACATGGCTATGCAGTAGAAATTAGAGAGCAGACAGAGTTGGAAGAATGTTAGTGGTGTAGCAAGTTATGGAAAGTACAAATCCCACAAAATACCATTCTCACAATGTGGCTGGAACTATCCAACAAGTTATTAACCTAGGAAATTTTGAGGAAGAGGGGATTTGAGGGCCCTGATATATGCCCATTATGTAAGATGAATGAAGAGATGAGCTCCAATTTATTTTCCTTGTGTCCATATGTAGGAAGCATATGGATAGGAGTGACAAGGACGCTCTCAAACAAAGGAACCCATGAAAGCCCAACTGCAATGTTAGAGGAGCGCACCAAATCCTGGTGGCGGGATGAGGCGGTAGGATTCTATGAAGCATTCCCAGTTCTTTTTGTATATAGTATCTGGGAGGCCCACAACAAAACCATTTTCAAAAATAAATGGGTACCTCCTAACCTCACCATGGCTTTAATGAACAAGATCCAGGAACACAAACTCATCTCGGTCCCAATCAAGAGAAGACTCATAACAACTCCAAATATAAACAAGGATATACCATGGGAATTCTTTGATGGAGCAAGTCAAGGTATTTCTCCTCTTGTAGGTGTTGGAGCAGTCATTTATATCTCTGCAGAGAATAAACTACGCATCAAATATACCATTGGCCAAGCAACCAACAATAAGGGAGAACTTGCACCTTTATGGGAATATTTGAGAGTGGCCCTAAGCAAACAAATTCTGGATATCCAGATATACGGTGACTCAAAAATGGTGGTAGTCTGGGAAAATGGAAGAAAGAACATCAGAGCACCCCATCTCCAACATCTACTCATTGAAATACAGAACTTGAAGGCTTAGTTTGGAAGGATATCTTTTATCCACATATATAGAGAACTCAACGAAGAAGCAGATACTCTTTCAAAACAGGCTCTTGCTTTTCAGCCAGGAATGATGGAAATTGAGGATGTCTCGAATGGGCTTACAACCCTACATTACGAAGCAATTTAATTACAAGCAAAAATGATGGTTTTTGTAATTTTCCTCTGTTATGATGGAGGCCATATAAGCTAAACTTTATGTATGATGGAAGCCTCAAAGGTTGATCTTTATGTAAGCTCGTCAGAGCAGTTCACATTTATTCAATAAATAAAAGTTTTTTTCTTTGGAAATATATATATATATATATATAATACATAAAAATAAAACAAACAAAAATTAACTCGAATTTCAAATTTTGGCGTACACCCACACATCTTCCTCTGCAACATCTCGTTGATCAGTGGAGTGGTGGAGTTCATGTCGAGTATTAGTGACTCAATGTAGGTCATATCAGTGAGTCATGATACTCACCTCACCTTGTAAATTCTTGCATCCATGCTTCTTCCTCTATAGAATCACACCATCTTCTTGTTTTAGTGACCAGTGCTCTAAGCAATATGCTTAAAATCAAACATTCTTCACTGCATATCCCCATTTATTGACCCTTTCCCATCAACCCAAATTTCTTGTGATTGTTATTTACCCCATATTTAGGTGAAATATAGGATCAACAAACAAGTAATATTGATGGATCAAGAACAAGCAACTCAACCATTAAGGATTTGAGATAGCTAGCTACCCAACGAGCAAGAAGTGGAATAGGCGATTTGGACAAGCGACTACTGAGGAGAGAATATTTCAATTGTGGTAGAAGAGAGGGAGGCCAAGTAGAGAAACTATAAGAGGAGCCAATGCCTCCAAAATCTATGAGTACCAAGCCCTAAATCGTTTTGATTTGACAAATTTAAAATTTATTTTGCAAATCACTGAGGTTTCATTGCTAATTCATTGTGCCAAGGGGGTTTCATTGCTAATTTTATTTGTCATGTAGTTTCACTTCCCATCACATGTTTGGAGATTGGAAAATATCGAGGATCACTTTATTCTTTAGGATAGCTCAACCATGGTATTTTCTTAATATGATATAATTGTTCCTTTGAAAAAATATCTTGAAACCCTACAAAGTTATTTGGGTAACTAGCTAACACTTCTTGGATCAATGCAGGAAGCATTTTAGTTTTTTCTTCTCCCAATTTTGTTCAATGCACCCAAACACATTATAATAAGTTGTAGCACTCCCCAACCATGATTCATCCACAAGCCTCCCATATCTAAAACAATGTTCAAAATGACTTGGACACCTTAATTCATGAAACTTTTGGGAAATTCAAGATAACAAGTACACTTTATTTTGCACTGTCTCCTTGAGCCAATTGTTGACCTCTTGACAACATTCTATTAATCCCTTCAGGGAGTTTGATATCAACCCAATTCTAGTGGAGATTAAGCTCCTTCCATTTTGGCTGGAAGAACAACAACAAATTAAATATTTAATGTACATCATTGGTTTTCAGGAAATGAAAGAACTTGAATTCATGGCCAATATGATTTCTAATATAGGAACCCTGTCACTATAAAATGTGGAAAGAACTACAACTAAGGTTAATAACTTAATTTAGAACATATATCCTTGATGGGGAAAAATAGTATTAACTAAATTATGGAGTAATATATGGAACTTGGACTATTGCCCCAAGAACCATATTGTGATGGAAATGAAATCTCACATGGCATAATATTTGTAAATGGGTTTTTGGACCATCTCATTGCTCCATGTGTCTAGGTGACTCTAAAATGATTGACCATATTTTCACTACTTCCAAACCCAAAACATTGAAACATTTTTCTTAGTGTAATCCAAACCCAAAACATTGAAACTTTTATCCCATGGTGCAAGTAGAACCAAACAGGTATTTTTCAAATCTGTCTTCCTCTAGAGAGGGAAGTTTAGGAAGACTAGAGGAAAGTGAGTCATATAGTATGTATACAAGAGAGAGATCAAATAGATGTCAAAATATTAGAAGAAAATTCCATAAATGCATGGATTTTTTTCTTGTTGAAGGGGGATCATCTTCTTATGATGATGAGACCATAAGAGACATCGAAGTGCCCTTAATGTATAAACAAATAGTGAAACAATGGGTACCCAAGGTATTCCATAGATAAACAAATATTTTTGTGTGAACAAGAGGCTATATCGGATTGCACCATCATCATTACATGGTTTGGGGTTGTTTTGCATGGATGGTATAAAGTTAGGTTATGACATATGTACTCAATTTATGGAGTATGTCGGACCCTGTTAAAATTACAGATATTAGATGTGACTAGTACAATATACACAAAGTATGAGTAGATAGAAACTATCTGCAAATTATTTACAACTAAAAGACTAGGATCAAAATAAATGAGCGACTATGTACATTGACGGAAGGCCAAAAGAAACAGGGAATATTGTAGGGTTTATAAACAGTACACAACATGGGTCTACAAATAAGCAATCCAATTGAATATTTGAGGGGCATGAAGAAAACCATGCTTTTGTATGTGCCATAAAATCAATAGGTGCAGGGGAAGAGTTGTTGATTAATTACAAATTGAATCGAAAGGGTTCTAATGTTGTTACTGTGGGAGTGGTACACAAAACATTTTACCCAACTTTAATTAATGAATCTAATATCTTATGTCTTTTTCATGAGTCTATTGTTATAAGTTCAGTAATGTTTTTTTATATTTTTGTCATAGGGTAGTGATCAGGGGAAGTCCTAGGTAGTTGATCAAAGGAGTACACCGTCCTCGACACAAAATGTATACATCATTGTAATTGTAGAAATATAATATGAACAATTTGCTTTTTTATTATGTTTTTTTCATGAGTATATTCATTTCATTTCGATAATGTTTTATATATTATTGTTGTAGGGTTCTCATTGGGGAAAGTCCCTGCCTGTTTCTTAGACAACACCAACCTTGAGGTAGCAGGTATACTTGGTCATTGTAATTGTACAAATTAAATATGAGAAACATGTTTTTATTATATTTATTTTGTCAGTATATTGGTTTCATTTCGATAATGTTTTCTATATTATTGTTGCAGGGTGCTCATTAGGGAAAGTCCCCGACAATAGATCAGAGGACAACATCCTCGAGGTAGCATGCATACCTCATTATAATTGTACAAATATAATATGAGCAATATGTTTCTTTATTAATTATTTTTGTTGTAGGGTGTTGATCAGAGCAAGTCCCGGGTTGTCGATAAAATGACACCACCCTTGAGGAAACATGTATACCTCATAATAATTGTACAAATTAAATATGAGTAATCTGGTTTTTTATTAATAATGTTTTTTTTGTGAGTCTATTGGTTTCATTTCAATATTGTTTCATATATTTTGTGGTAGGCTATTGATTCAGGGTTTGATCTAACAGAAAATCAATCCATAGATAATGATGTGGATGAGCTCATGTACGATGCTAACATTACATCTTCGCTGGACCCCATTAAGATGATAGAGAAGAGCTTAAAAAAATAAGGAAATCTTTTTGCTATCCATTATGCCACAAACAAATGAGAATATAGCAAAGGTTTATCTTTTGGTCAAGAGATATCAGGGCTTGAATGTAAGTTGCAGGATCTTTAATTAGAAGATAAATCAATTTAGAATTTTGCATTTTGTACTTGTATATGATCATGAACTAAAATATGGTTTTTTTATAGGATTTTTTGTGTCCACATACTAGTGGTCAGGGGGGTGTTGGCACTAGTGATGGTCGTGGAGAGTCGTCACATGAGCATATGACCCCACTTGCATCTCATTTGCCAAAATTGTAAACTCAACAGTCGAAAACACATTCCACGACACCCCCGAGGTCAGATGTGAGTGCACCCTCTAGTGGCCAATGCATGTCGAATCATGTAGAACATGGGGTCGATGTAGAGCCTACTATCGATATTTCTCAAGCAACATTTCCTGGATCTTCCCATGTCACTAGCATGGGAACACTACAAACCAAATTTTTGGTGGATGAAGATATCGTTCCCATAAAGATAGAGAGGATCCTAGGTATTTAAAAAATGTTTTAATCTTTGTATTAATCTAATTGAAAATTACTTATAGAACATTCTTTTTCAACTAATGATTACATGAATGTTTTGCAGGAAATGATATTTTTATAAACATATAAAATATTTATAATTGGAGATATTTGGGCCTACCATTCGGTCAAGGTGGGATAAATAAAGTAAAAATTTAAAATATGAACTCACTAATTACGTAGTTGGGTTGCTCGACAATGAGACCTTCAACTGAGCAGAGTTCCTCAAAAAAGATAGCCAACATATAAAGACTGTGAGGGACCAATATAGGTTTGATTTATAAAGGAACCCTAGGTATGAGCACCCTCTAATGTTTCCAGTAAGGGAGTAGAAGGAACTGGTCGATGATGGATAGGAGAGGGCTTTGGGAAAAGAAGGAAAGCTACCCCCAGGCATAGGAAGGTATGAAATGCTTTCTACAATGAAATTATATGTTTATTACTCTTTATTTTTAGATCGAATTTGAAACACCTAACATATTTCAACCTTCTCATAAGCTACTAGACACATCAAAGGACAAAAAGTCAAGACAAGAAAAAGTTGGGCAACACAAGCTTGGGCTTGGTGGTTATTTGAATCCGACGACACGATTTGTAAGTATCAATAAATCAAATATTTCATACAAATTATAAATTGCAAATAATTTTGGTTGTATTTCCATAAATTCATGATCTTATGTAAAATTACAGTCTGATCGGTTTAAGGAAGTTCCCACGGAGGAATACTTGAAGCTTGGATTCCTGCACGACTTTGAAGTCGTTGTTGAACGTCGAAAATGATTGTCTGGGAAAACACAGTCTTTCGATATCAATCTTGCACGTAGGTAAATAAAATCAACAAAGTTTATTTAAGATTGATTACTTGTACAATCTATTCGTTATAAATTTCGGCCATAAAATATTGACTCTATTTTAAGCAAGGCAACAATGATCCACATAATGTCAAGGATGGAGAACAACCCTACGAAGGTCAACCTTCACATCTTGGTAATGAATTTATTAATGTGCTACGGAAAACATGGCATGGATTTCCAATTTAAATATTGCATTACAAATGGTGTATTAATTCTATTTTTTCATGTTTCAACTTGAGAGGATGTAGAGGGTCATCCTATACAAGATGAGTCTAGACAGGAAGATGAAGTACATGATGTGGACCCATCAGTTAATGAGCACCTCTCTATTTTTTTATTAATCAAATAATTGTAGTAATAATAATAACAAAAGATCTCAATTTAACATTTCTTCATTTTTGTAGCAAATACCAACCCCTTGCAACAACATCCACGTCATGAGAACACGACCAAGTAGACACTAAGATAAGTTGCAGATGCCATAAGAACTGAACAAGAAGTAGTAGAAGATGATCTGATCATTGGCTTTGTCAAAACAAAAAAAAAACATAAAAAGAAGTGACTGTAAAAACATTATGAAAATAGCCCATTTTTCAAAATATAATGTCATGCAGTATTTTTGCGTAATGAGTGAATTAATGAATTTTATACGTTAATGAATGAATGCTAAATGTTTCTTTATGACAAAAATCACATATTTCCACATAAATGCATTTATTTTAAAGTACATGCATTGGGTATGGGGAATTGAGAGTGATGTGAGGGAGGGGGAGGGGCCATAAGAGCTTTTACCTTCACGTGGTTAGCCATGTTCATTAGAGAATATTAAACTATTCTCGAAACAAAGAGAATTTCAATAAGGTTTTGCACTTTATTATTATGTATTATAGAGTCTTTTAAATTTTCAAATGTACATCTATTTCTTAAATTCTTTGTCATGAATCAAACATTTAATGTTTTTTTCATTTCTACAAGACTTCGCACCAGGAATTGAAATTGTTCAGTAGAATATTTGGAGAGGTTACATCAATTGTACTCAAAGGTACATAATTATAATCATGATTTTTTCCTTTTTAATGTTTTTTGAGTTATTTACCTTTCGTGTGCATTCTATGGGTTTACTTCATTTATTCTATGTACTTTATTTCATTCATTCAACTCATAGTATTTTAGAATCCATGGAATGTTACATTTTCATAAGCTTGTATACAATTGGACATTTGGCTTACAAAATCATAGTATGTCTTGGTTCTTCTCACAAGCCTAGATTAGTACTAATCATTCATTACTTCTTCCCATTCAAGTAAATCAATGATCACCTGTAACAATTCGAGAAGCATATTGATCATTGAATTAGAATCATAAATTACTTTTCATTGCAATGGATTTTAGTCCAATTCTTAATAAATTTACATTGAAAAGGCTACAAGATAAGCTTTTCGGCATGATCATTAAAAAAAACCACCCACTAGCAATTATATTTTTTTAACAGTACAGGTTGTCGTCGTATATTCGATGAATACTTTCGACGGCGCCCTGTCATATATCTAACTATATCTTTGACGATAAACCTTGTTGGATATTCTAGAAAAAATCAATGAAAAAGATGGAGTAAAATATGACCATTAATTGTAGGATATCCGACGAAAAAAAAAAATTGGACACCCCGAAAAAATCCCATCGATGACCATATAATTTTTGGATTCATCAAAAAAATGACGTAACTGCATTGAATATCCGATGAACGGTCATCATATTTAGGGTTTAAATGTTGTAGTGAATTGTCCAGACTAGTATAAAGTGGGTTTACTTTGTCAACTTGTCAACCACCACCATAATAGATTTATGTTGCTTTAGTGTCCTTGGAAACTTTGTAATGAAATCAATGGTCACTACATCCCACTTCTATTTTGGTACAGTCAATGGATGGAGTATACCAGTAGGATGTTTTTGCTTTGCTTTCACTCTTTGACATTCTAAGCACCAAGAAATATACCTGACCATTTTTTTCTTCATGGTTGGACAATAGTATTCTTTCCTAACTATTGTCAAAGTCTTTTGATAACCAGGGTGACCTGCATAAGGTACATTATGCATTTCTTGTAATATCATTTTCTTCAAGTCATTACCAGCTTAGTATATAAATTTTTCCATTGAATTGAAGTAATCCATATTCAACTAATTTATATTTATAATATGTTGATGGTTTGTTGCTTTCCTTCAATGCTGTCACAACCTGTAGATAATTATTATTTACTTTTAATGCTTCTTGCAACTTGATTTTTAAATCAAACTTCCAGTCACTATTGCTTGAAACATCAATTAAGTGACTTCTTCTATTGAGCACATTAGCTACTCTGTTCTCTTTACCTTTTATGTACTTAATTTAAAAATTGAATTCAGTCAAGAATTCAATCCATCTAACTTGTTCGGAATTTATATGAGGTTGTTTAAACAAGTATTTGAGGCTATGATGATCAATATTTAATTCAAAATTGTTTCCCGTGAGATAATGCCTCCACATCCAAAGTGCGTGAACTATGCAAGCTAACTCCAAATCATGATTAGCATAGTTCTTTTCATGATTCTCACCTTCTATGACTCATAACAAATCACATGCCCATCTTGCATCAGAACTCCACCGAGTCCTTCCAAAGATGCATCTGTAAAACCCACACACTCTTTGTATGGATCTAGAATTTTTAATATTGGAGCACATGTGAGTAAATCCTTCAAGAGTCTGAATCTATCTTCACATTTCTAATTACAGATGAAATTCACACCCTTCTTTTGTAAGGATGTAATCAAATTTGCAATTCGAGAGAAATATTCTATAAACCTTCTGTAATATATAGACAAACTCATAAATGATCTAGACTCTAACACATTTCTTAGAGTAGTTCATTCCTATATAGATTTTATTTTAGTAGGATCCATTGCTACACCCTCCTCGGAGATGATGTGACCCAAACACAACAGTTGTGTCTAATAGAAGGAACATTTTCTAAGCTTAGCATATAATTGATTTTCTCTCAAGATCTGTAGGGTAATCTTGAGATGTTCTTCATGTTCTTCTATCTTAGAGTAAATCAATATATCATCTAAAAACATTATGAAATTTTCCAAGAATTCTCTGAACAGTCCATTCATCAAACACATGAATGTAGCTAGGAAATTTGTCACTCCAAAAGGTACTACTATATATTCATAGTTCCCATACCTGGTCCTAAAGATAGTCTTACTTATATCTTCATCCTTGATGTGTACCTGATGGTAACCTGACCTTAAATCGATCTATGAGAAAATTTTAGCTCCACGCAACTGATTGAACAAATCATCAATCCTTGGGAAATGGATACATGTTCTTAATCATGTCCTTATTTAGGTGTTTATAATACACACACAACCTTAGCATGCCATCTTTATTTTGCACAAATAGATAAGGTGCTCCCCATGGAAAATATATCCCTTTTTTAACAACCCTTCTAGTTTCATTTGCAATTCACTTAATTGTGTGGTGCTCATTTTGTAAGGTGCTTTTGACATTAGCATAGCTCTAGGAACAAATCAATTGTAAAGTTAATGTTCTTCTTTGGAGGTAACCCAAGTACATATTATAACACATTCTCAAATTATTGTAACACCATAAATTCTTCAAGAAAAGGGTCTATATCGACTGGTACCTCCTCAACATGGATCGCATACAATTGTGATCCCTTTATGAGATATTTCTTCATTTGTACAGTTGAGATTTTTCTTGCAGAAATCAATTTTAGAATCCTTTAATTTGAACTGTAATGACATACTCATCCAGACACGTGACGATTTTACTATGACAATCAAGAATAACATGATGTGATTCTAGTCAATCCATTACAATCATAACATAATACAAGCCTACAGGAATAACATCCAAAACAGGCTTGATATGTAACCCATTCATTTTAAAACAATAGTCTTTAATCATTGAAAGAATTTTCCTTCTCATGCCTATAGCTAACAACACCATTTTGTGCTCAGACAATTAACTACATTCTAAGTTGCATCTTTCAACCAGATTAGTATTTACATAGTTGTAAGACACTCCATAATCAATCAAAATTGAAATTGACAAATCATTTATTTTACCTTCAATTTCAATCATTGAAACTGGTTGTCTACCTGGTGATTATCCAAAGCTACATATATACGAGGAATACTTCTATCAAAACATTCCACTGTAGATTATTCTTGCACATTATACATACTAGCATCTAATTTTTTCCTCTCGTGACATTTATTAAGATAGTTGTCACCTTCACATTTCAAGCATTTAACTTGCAATGGTTTCTTTTGTCCTATAAATACAGTCACCCTTGACTCACCTTTCAAAGTGGGTTGTTTTAAAGAATTATATTGATCATGTTTAACATTAAGAGAACTAAATCCTTTTTTCCTATGATCCTCTTTATCCTCCAGTTTATCTTTCCAACTCTTTTTCAAATCCTACCTACTCTTACCTTGCTCATACAGACATTTAGCCTTTCATATGCATTCTTTCAGGGTATGAGTCTCGTCATAAGTTATTTAGTCCTTGTAGAAATTTGGTAAACCACTGAGAAATCATTGAATCTTAAAATTTTCATCTTGGATGAAGTCTACACAACTTAGCAATTCCAATAATATTTTCTCATACTCTTCCATTGTCAAATATCCCATTATGAGTTCGAAAAATTATTACATTTTCTTATCATAGTATTGTTGTGATAGGTATTCATGCTAAAATTACCTTTGAAACCTTTTCCATGATATTTTCCTCTCATGCTATAAGTATCTTTGAAACCTTTTCCATGATATTGGTTGTACTTGGATTTCCCCTTCAGGTTACACATGTTTCACAGACCAATCAAGTATATAATTAGAATCAAAACATACTTTTTCAATAACGAAACATGAAATACAATGTGCAATTTAACCAGAGGGGGTGGGTCTAGCTCATAAGCCACTGGTCCAATTCTACTCAAGACCTCAAATGGAACACAAAATTTAGCAACCAACGTTTTATAGTTACCCAATTGCAATGAAATTTTTCTTCCTCTGGCCTTTAGGAACAATTTGTTTCCAACCTAGAATTCTCTATGCATTCTATTTTTATCTGCATGGCTCTTATATTGGTGTTGTGTTATCTTCAAGTTATGCTTGATCCTCGTTACATGTTATTCCATGTCATAAGCATTTATGGTCCAAAAACCAGTCTATCCACAGGCTTGTCCCAATTCACTAGAACATTACACTTCCTGCTATAAATTTCCTCAAATGGACTCATCTTCAATGATGCCTGGTAACCATTGTTGTAAGAGAACTCCACTAAATACAAGTATTATTTACATTTATTGGGATTGTACATTGCATACATTCGGAGCATGTCTTCAATAAATTGATTTACTTGCTCAATATGTCCATCTGTTTGTGGATAAGTTGTATTGACGTTGAGTTTAGTTCCAAATTCTCTAAACAATTTCCAAAAGTTCGATGTGAACTTTGGATTTGGATATGAAACAATTGCTTTAGGAATACCATGTAGCCTGGAAATTTCCTTCATATATATTTATGCAATCTTAGTTGTCTTAAACGTTGACCAAACTAGAATAAAGTGGGTTGACTTTGTCAACTTTTAACCACCACCATAACATATTCATGTTTCTTCAATGTCGTTGGAAACTTTGTAATGAAATCAATAGTCACTACATCCCACTTCCATTATGGTACATGCAATGGATGGAGTAGACCAACATGATGTTTGTTTTATTCTTTCACTCTTTGACATTCCAAGCACCGAGCAACATACCTGGCCATTTATTTTTTCATGGATGGACAATATTATTCCTTCCTAACTATTGTCAAAGCCTTTTGATTTCTAGGGTGACCCACATAAGGTACATTATGCATTAACATCATTTACTTCAAGTCATTATCAGCTGGTATATAAATTTTTCCATTAAATTGAAGTAATCCATCTTCAACTAATGCATATCTAGAAAATGTTGATGGTTTGTTGCTTTCTTGCAACGCTATCACAACCTGTATATAATGATTATATATACTTTTAATGCTTCTTGTAACTTTCTTTTTAAATCAAAATTCCAATCACTAATGGTTGAAACTTGCATAATTTAATTGACTTCTTCTATTGAGTGCATCATCCATTATGTTCCCTTTGCCTTTCATGTACTTGATTTCAAAATTGAATTCACTAAGCAATTCAATCCATCTAACTTGTCTGTAATTCAAATGAGGTTGTTCAAACAAGTATTTCAAGATGTGATGGTCGGTCTTTAATTCTAATGTGTTTCCCATGATATAATGCCTCCACATCCGGAGTGAATGAAATATGGAAACTAACAACAGGTCATGAGTAGCATAGTTATTTTCATGTTTCTTTAACTTATGTGACTCATAACAAATCACATGTCCATATTGCATTAGAACTCCATCGATTCCTTCCAAAGATGTATCTGTACAAACCACATCCTCTTTGTTTAGATCTAGAATTTTTAATATTGGAGAAGATGTGAGTAGCTCCTTCAAGAGTTTGAAGTCGTCTTCACATTTATGATTCCACGTGAACTTCACACCCTTCTTTTGTAAGGATGTAATCAAATTTGAAATTCGAGAGAAAGATTCTATAAAAATTTTGTAATGTCCGACCAAACCTATAAATGATCTAACCTTTGACAAATTTCTCAGAGTAGGCCATTCTTGTATAGCTTTATTTTAGAAGGGTCCACTGCTACACCCTCCATGTAGATTATGTGACTCAAATGCAACAACTTCTTTTGATAGAATGAACATTTTAGAATCTAATTGATTTTCTCTCAGGATCTGTAGGGTAATCTTGATACGTTCTTCATGTTATTTTGTCTTAGAGTAAATCAATATATAATACAAAAATACTATAATGAACATGTCTAGGAATTATTTGACACTCCATTCATCAAACAAATGAATGTAGCTTGGAAATTTTTCAGTCCAAAAGGTACTACTGTATATTCATAGTGCCCAAACTTGGTCCTGACTGCAAGCTTACCAATATATTCATCCTTGATGTGTACCTGATGGTAAGATGACCTTAAATCGATCTATGAGAAAATTATAGCTCAATGCAACTAATCGAATAAATCATCAATCCTCAACAATGGATGCTTATTCTTAATCATGGACTTGTTTAGTTGTCTGTAATCCACACACAACCTCAATGTGTTATCTTTATTTTGCACAAACAAAGAAAGTTCTCCCCATGGGGAAATACTAGAGAGAATATATCCCTTTTTTAACAACTCTTTCAGTTGCATTTGCAATTCTGTAACTATGGGGTGCTCCTTCTTTAAGGTGTGTTTTATGTTGGCACAACTCTAGGAACTAAATCAATTGTATAGTCAATGTCCCGCTTTAATGGTAACCTAGGTACATCTTGGAACACATCCTCTAATTTTGGTAACACTATAATTTCTTCAACACACGACACCATATCGATTGGTACCACTTCAACATGGATCCCATACAATTGGAATACCTTTCTAAGATATTTCTTCATCTATATGGCTGAGATATGTCTCACAAAAATCATTTTTGGTACTCCTTTAAATTGAACTGTATCCCCATCCTCATCCAAGAACGTGACAATTTCATTACGACAATGAAGAATAGCATGATGTGATTCCCTCCAATCAGAACATCATATGATCCTTTAGGAATGACATCCTAATTGAACATTTTTAATCATTGAAGTAATTTTCCTTCTCATTCATGTAGCTAACTGCACCATTCTGTGCTCAAGAAATTTATTTCTTTATAAGTTGCACCTTTTAACCATATTAGTATTTACATAGTTGTAAGACACTCCATAATCAATCAAAATTTAAATCGACAAATCATTTACTTTACCTTCAATTTCAATCATTGAAGACTGGTGGTCTTCCTAGCGATTGTCCGAATCTATATATATACGAGGAAGGCTTCGACCAACACCTTCCACTGCATATGCTTCTTGCACATTATACATACTAACATCTATATTTTTTCTCTCAGGACATTTATTGAGATAGTGGTCACCTCCACATTTCAATCATTTAACTTGCAATGGTTTCTTTTTCCTTGTAGATTTAGTCACCCTTGAATCACTTTTTAGAGTGGGTTGTTTGAAAGAATTATATTGATATTGTTTAACATCAAGAGACCTTAATATATTTTTCCTATGATCCTCCTTATCCTTCTGTTTACCTTTCCAACTCCTTTTGAAATACTACCTACTCTTACCTTGCCCGTATAGACATTTAGCCTTCTGTATGCATTCTTTAAAGGTATGAGGCTCATCATACGTTATTCATTCCTTGTAGAATGTTGGTAAACCACTGTGGAATTGTTGAATATTGACATTTTCATATTGGATGAAGTTGATCCACCCATCAATTGGCATTGTTTTTTGACTCCAATAGGTTTAGTGTCGAATTTGAGAAAGTCTGAACCTCGACACAACCTCGACAGGTTCAACACCTTGACGTGCATTGTCGACATCGGCGATCGACACGAATACGACATATTGTCTCTCTGTATTCCAGTCATTTGTAACGGATTGACTTCCTAATTGTTCCAACTTCTTTGTAACTGAATGTAACAGGAAAGCAACCCAAGCATTCTCAGCACTCTAAATAAACATGTATACTATTGTAATATACAAGCAAAGTATTGAGCATATTACAACATTGATGAAATAACAGAGATTGGTTTGAATTCTTGAATTTTGTTTGTGTGTGAATTTTGTGTGTATAGTGTATTTCAAGTTTTTCTCATTCTTAATATGCTTTCGCCAAAATAGTACTCGATTAATTCAATAGAACTGTTGTCCCCGTCATGCGCCTGGGTACACTGATCATTAGTATTAGAGTAGATTTAGAGCTTGTTCATGCTAAGTTGTGTGTAGATGCTTCTATCAAGGTTACTTGACTTATGCATGTTGAAACGCACTCACAAAATCATCAATCCAAGCAAACACTACCTTCGACTTCAGAGTATCCATCTACTCGCACCACTAGATCGAAGATGGTCGAAGAAACAAAAAATAGACATGCAACTGAGGAGACAGAGAAACTCATAGAAAAAGAATTGGCTCAACACCGAACCGAAATGTTTGCCCAGTTCAATCAGAATCTCATGCGATTTTCCTCAACCTTAGGAGGATCCTTGACAAGATCCAACTCTGACAAAATCAGTCCATTTAAAGTGCAAATGAATTTGGACATACCGAATATTTAAGGAAATATTGACACATAATCCATAGACAATTGGGTACAACAAATGGAATCCTATTACTCTATGTATCAAATCTCAGAAGCTGAAAAGATCACGATTGTATCCTTAAAGATGTTGACCTCTATGCATTATTGGTGGGATAATCTATCAACAAAGATGGAGAAAGAAGGAGACCCCATAGACACATGGGATAAAATTTTCAAGTACGTATCTAAGGATTTATACCCACCCAAATACATTGAACAATAGTATAAGAAGTGACAATAGCTAAGGAAATGGAAATACTAGTCTGTGCAGAGTTACACTGATAAGTTATATCGACTCATGGCGAGACTTGGAATTTAAGAAGAAGAGGAATTTCTTGTTTTGAATTACGTCAGTGGATTGTCCCTGTACATTCAATAAGATATGGAGTTTCTAACTGTTAGTACGCTTGCAGATGAATTCCACTACACCAGTAAGCTTGAAGCTAAGTAGAATGGAAAATCATGCTTTGTGACCAAGCCGACAGGTTGAACATCTGATAAGAAGTCACTAGTCGACTCTGGCAAGTCAAGACACCCTTCTTAGCCGACCCTGCCAAATCAATACCATGCAAAAAAAGCAGTCTCAGAAAGACAAAAGGGAATGTAGAAAACAACCCCCTACCAGGAAATGGTATGATTACCACAGTTCATCATGGCAAGATACGTCTGAATGCAAGGCTCAAAATACATTTTTGGAAAACTTGTCGAGCTCTAACTTGTTCGACAAAACCCTGGTATAATATGACCCAGAAACATTGACATTTTTGACATTGACATCAACCACTCCAAAATCCTCGACTATCGTCGGTGAGGAGGAATGGGAGAGCCTATTCCATACACAGATATGGGTTCAAAACAATCCATTGCATATGATTGTGGATAATGGTATCCATAAGAAATTTGTTTCTGAAAATATCGTGAAGAAACTCGGTCTTGTCACCACTCCACATCCTCAGCCTTACAATATCAATTGGATGAAGGATGGACATGAACTAAGGATCACCTGATAATGCAGACTCACCTACTTCATTAAGCCTTTTGAATATGAAGTACTATGTGACGTGGCACCACTTTTTGTAACCAATGCCCTGTTTGGAAAACCTTACTTACGGGATCGACATGGGATTTATCAATCACATCCTCAGAATGTGATTGTCAAAGTACATAACCAATGGTATGGCATACCAGAGCGATGACCTACACCAACTATTGCGATGGTATCTTCCAAACATACAAAGAAGCTCACCAACCATGCTTAGAGATTCACATTGATCATGATTAAGTCTCAACATCCTAGGAGGACTGCAACAACTAGTCAACTCACCGACCAATGAATCTCCCAACAACAACAACAAATAAACAACATTCTTGATGAATACTAGAACATATTTGAAGAGCCAAATGGATTACCTCTACATTGCCAGGTAAAAAAATCCATTGAACTTGTTCCTGGTTATTCATTGCCTAACACATCTGTTTACATAAGATCCATTATTGAGAATGAAGAGATTCACATAAAAATTCAAGATTTGATCAGTAAAGGTCACATCCAACCCAAATTATTTCCTTGTGGAAGTCCAGTCCTCCTCATTCCAAAGAAAGATGTTACTTGGTGCATGTGCTCTCAACAATATTTTGGTAAAGAATATATACCCTCTTCTAAGGATAGACAAACTCATCGACTGTTTGAAAGTTGCTAAGTTTTTTACTAAGCTTGAACTCTAGTCAGGATATCATCAAATTTTGATCAATCCCACGAATGTATGAAAAACTATTTTCAAAACCAAGGAAGGATTGTTTGAATGGTTAGTCATGCCTTTTGGCTTAGCCAATGCACCTGCGACCTTCATGTGATATGTGGATGAAATTCTTTGACCTTTCATTTCCAAGTGTGTATTTATCTATCTAGAAGACATCTTTATTTTCAATCGATCATGGGAAGAACATGTCCGACAATTTCGACAATTCCTCGAAACTCTTCGACAACATCAACTCTATTTGAACATGGAAAAATGCTCATTTGCGATGAACAACATCAAATATTTTGGGTATGTAATCAACTCTGCAAGCATTCACGTCGATCCAGACAAAGTACAAATCCTCAAATATTTCCCCAATCCTCTAAACATTCATGAAATAAGAAGTTTTCTTGCTTTGGCGAATTTTTATTTACGATTCATACTTGGCTTCAGTCACATAGGCTAGTCTTTGAATTAGTTGACTAATGGAAATGGGAAAATTGTCTTCAAATGGACATCGACACAACAAGATTTTTAGCAGCTCAAACACAAGATTTGTACTGCACCAGTGCTTGTATTACCCGATTTGCATTAGCCTTTCGAGATTGAGACATACAAATTAGACTATGCTTTAGGTGCAGTGATCACCCAGTCGATTTTCATTCCAAAACTTTCAACGACACCAACAGGAGGTATTCGATGTATGAAAATGAATTATATGTCATTATGCAAGCCCTTAAGCAATGGAGACATTACATTCTTAGGAAGGAAACAATCATTCTTACTGACCGCAAGAATTTATAGTTCGCCCTGTCCCAGTTGAAGTTACAAACAACTCAAGTGGATTAAGTACCTACAACAATTTCAGTTGTCAACTAAGTATCGGAAAGGTAAATCCAATGCCGCAACCGATTGTGTAAGTCGACCACCCATTACTCTACTTTTCATAGTGATGAGTCTCCACGGATATGACACCACTACTTGGCCTCAAATGTATTCGGAAGAATGTGAATTTTCTGTAATTTATCGACATCTTTAAACTGGCCCACCATCCACTACCGATTACTTCCTGAAATATACCTTGCTATACAAGCTAGGACAACTTTGTGTACCGACAAGTGGGAACCAACAAAATCTTATTTGGGACGTGCACTACAACAAGAATGAAGGACACTTTGGAGTACAAAATACCCTTTCCATCCTCCAAAAGTATTTATATTGGCATTCATTTAAATATGATGTTAATAGGTACATTCAATCATGTGTGGTTTGTTCCATTGTTAAACCATCGAATCGACGACAAGGACTGTACTCACCTCTGTTGGTTCCTAGTTGACCATGGTAATCTATTTCTATGGACTGCTTGATGGGATATCCTACTACCAAACATAAGCATGACACAATATTAGTAGTATTCGAAATATTTTCCAAGATGGCTATTCTCATTCCATGCAAGATGACTATGAAACACAACAAACTACTCAGCTCTTCTTTGAACATGTTTGGAAACATTATGGCCTTTCGATGACCATAATTTTCGACAGAGATGCGAGATTTGTCAGCATATTTTTGAAGACTCTATGGAAACAACTCTACACAAGACTCTCTTTGTCGACAACTTTCCATCCTCAGAAAAACACACAGATGAAATTTGTGAATCACTTGGTAGTGCAACTGCTCTGCATGTATAACCATAATCATCGTCGGACATGGGATGAAAGTCTCACATATATAAAACTTAGTTACAATTGTGCTCAACATAGATCTAAGGGAAAGATTCCATTCAATATATATTATGGATTTCAACCCTCAGGGCCTATAGACTTGATCAGTTCATCGACACATTCAAACGACACCAACTCTAACCGACGAGAAGTTGAAAAAGCATTGAATTTCTAAGATCAAATCTACAACATCCAGAAATAAGAACAGGTAATGTTGCAACAAGATAATGTGAAGCTAAGGCCTGACGCGATAAGCATCGTATCCCTCATTCATTTCAAATTGGGGATCAAGTCTAGTTGCATCTCAAGAAGGAATTCTTCACTGATCCATTTAGAAAGATGAATCCTTTTATGATATGGTCCGTATAGTATCCTAAAGAAAATTGGAGGAAACAATTTTCATCTTGACATTCCTTCATGCTTGGGTTTGCATCCAGTATTTAATGTGGATTTACTTCAACCATACCATGCACCACTGTTGGAATAGAACAACTTGGAGATAGCAAAACCCAAAGACATCCATCTAGATGTTGAGGAGCCTCTTCCTTATGGAACCATTGTGGGGTGATGCATACGCCATACAAGGATGAACGAAATTCCCTTGTTTTAGGTGGAAAAATCTGGGCAGTTCCTAGCACAAGGAAAGTAGTACTCTGCTACTGAACTCAACAACAATTTTCCTCACCTGTATGAGCAAACAATGGGGACCATTTTTTCTTAAGGAAGGAGGAATGATCCACCCAGCAGTTGGAATTGTTTGTTAAATCCAACAGGTTGAACATCAACTTCTACAAGTCTGAAACTCGACACAACCTCGACAGGTTCAACACCTTGACATGCATCCTTGACACTGATGATCGACACGACTATGACAGATTGTCTCTCTGTCTTCCAATCCTCTATAATGGTTGAAATTCTGAACCATTCCAACTTCTTTGTAACTGAATGTAACAAGAAGAAAACCCAAGCATTCTCAACAGTATATATAAACATGTATACTATTGTAATATACAAGCAAAGTATTAAGCATAATACAACAATAATGAAATACCAAAGATTGGTTTGAGTTCTTTCTTTTTGTCTATGTGTATATGTTTCTGTGTGTGTAGTGTATTTCCCGCTTTGCTCATTCTTAATATGATTCCGCCATAATAGTACTATATTCTTTCAATCAATTTTTGTCCCCGTCGTGCACCTAGATACATAGATCAAAAGTCCACAAAACTTAGCAGTTTCAACAATATTTTCTCATACTCTTTCATTTTCAAATTTCTCAATTTGAGCAAATCATTCTTGAATTTTATTATCATAGTATTGTTGTGATAGGTATTCATCCTTGAAGTACCTTTGAAACCTTTTCTATGAGATTTTATTCTCATCTAGATTTTCAACCTACTTTATATGTTTCCACCACCTATAAGCTTTTCCCTGGAGATTGTAAATAGTAATACGAGCTACTTGATTATCCGAACATTCATGTAATTTGAAATATTTTTTCATTTCTAGAAGTCAAATCTTTGCAATTTCTCCATTTTTTTCTCCATCAAAGGTAGGAGGTTTTATCTTCCGAAGCACCCTGTAATGCATCCCTGTCATGCTTTCTCTCCTGATGTCTTCTAGGATGAACATCTACCAAATTACAAGCAATTCATTCCCATGATGACTTTCAATTGAATCGTAATGGGAACGTAACCCCTTTTGGCTCACATCCTTATCTCTTGAATGCTTACATCTATCAGGAATTCATTTGTTTAATGATTCTTCTCCTTCCCTTCTGGCCACATAATATACCTATTGCATCTAATTTTGTAACTATACCATATTTTGCATCATCTGTTGATTAATTTGATTTTATTATTCCACACAATGAATAATATTTCCATTCCCAATATGAATATCCCTAAAATTTTCGAACATGTCCATGGTTACCATCTCATACTGATGACCATTAGATTTGTTCCCTTGATACCCATGTCAATTTCTTTAGCAAAGTTGTACATTGCAGGCTCTTCTGCCATCCTTTCAGTATTGCTCACCTACTATACTAACAATCAACAAGTACAATGGCATAGAAACTGGCCTATCACTAACAATATGAATTCATCCATGATTGTTAGTTCACATCAATATTCATATGCATAACATAATTTACATTATCCACATACAAATTTTTCATACAAAGAAACATTATGGATTTAAATAGACTCAAGGGTTTGTACTCTTTACAAAATCAAAACATTTCCCAGAGGCTAAGTGTTGAAACCTTAGCTCTGATGCCAAACTGTAATGCATCCATAATCTACACAGCCACACAGATAAAATATCATCAGCTTAAAACATACATAGAGAGATTACAAAGGATCTATAAAAAAAATTTAAAATAAAAGCACAATAAGTTCCACATTACAAAAAAAAATGGCAGAAGGTTGGTTAACATTAGTAGTAAGCATCATAATTAATGATTAGAACTTAAATAACTAGTAAACTCATTTTAAGTTTAGCTAATAGTCTTGACTTTACCACACCTTCTCGACATTTTTGACATCAGAAGTTAGAAATTTTATCACCGATGAGACATAACTAAAACACTTTACCGACTTGAACATTTTTGACATTGAAAGTCGAAAGTCGAAAGTCAAAATTGCTTGATGATTCTACCAAAACAACTCTAATGTATTTTCCTCGACGTCGAGATCCCAACTTCCCCAATGTCGACATGTCAAACCTCGGAAGTCGACACACATTCTAGATGCTTTAAATATTGTAGAGCCCCCTATTGGGTCTCCTTTAGCTTTTAATTACAATTAGAAAATTCACTTTATATATATACAATTTTGTAAATCTATAATTCTGTTTTATCTACTTCTAACAATTGACTGTTAACTGTGCAGGTAGCAAGGATGATCTCAGCCTATAAACTTTTAAAATTTAATAAACAGAATTTGACATATAAACTTTTAAATTTAATAAACAGAATTTGCCATAATACTGCTGGAAAATACCTGTAGGTAGCTAGTAGGTCCACCTTTGTTGCTATCCTTGCTTGCCGTTTTTCCTTGCTTTTCCTTGCAGCCAAAAGTCCTTCCCAAGTTCTGAAACTCAACCAGCTCAAACCAGTCTTGCCACCCTGCCAACTGGCGAGGTCTCGCCGACCACCCAGCTCCAAAGGTACCCCTTTGGACCCCCGAGCCCAAACCGAGTATAAGCCCTAAGCTGTTGTATCCCTTCAAAATAACAATCTCCAACAAAAATCCCTTCCTTGCAGCCCTCTTCTCCCAAAACTTCTCCAAAAACTAAGGTAAGAATGATCCCCTTCTCCTCCCTCCTTTCTCCCTTTTATCCTCATGTTTTCCAACCTCCCCCATTACTACCCCTATCTTCATCATAAATTTATCCAACCCCCTTACATCTACCATTTAAGTCCTTGAGCCCTCAACTTGGACTTGGATTAAATTGAAATAATTTAAGTTGACTTGGACTAATTTAAATATTAAATTAATATTGCAAGGTGTTGGTTGGGGTCACTTCTCAACCATAACTTTTAATTCAATTAAATTTAATCCTTTTATTTAATATATTAATTTTAAACATATCCCTACTCATATTTCAATTTTTGACCATTTAATTAATAAATAATAAATGTTATATATATTATATAGTTTAAACTTGCATGCTCATTTATTGATTAACAAACAATCATTCAACTTCAATAATTATTTATGTTTTGAGTAATTAAAACTCTCTAAAACATTAATGTACGTGCCACATTCAACAATATAAACATTTTAAAGATCATTTACAAAGTTTAATATTTATTTATTACCTTATCCAAATTAATTTTAATTAATCTTAATGATCATTAATGGAAATATTTACCACCTTCACTAGTCAAACCTTAATTATAGCTAAACTTAATTAACATAATTCATAATTATTTAACACTTATTAAGAAGTTAATATTAGCCTTAGTAGGACTAACTAATCGACATTCACACTCAATTGACATTTATTCAAGTTAATAATAATATTATTAAGAGACCTTAACATTATGAGCATTTATTTAAAACTTACAATCAAATTAATAGCAGTCTTATCAACACTAATTAACCCTAATCATCATTATTAACTTTAATCGACATCATTTACATTGATCAACAATGGTTAATTACTAATGACAGTAATTAATATTAAGCGACACTAATTGACATTATTACTCAACAACATTTCATGTAATTCATAATATGTAGGCGAGTTATGTAA
>LPNX010750662.1:601174-618242 GCA_001517045.1 Pseudotsuga menziesii
TGAATACCGACCATAATACCATCATCACACACACACATATATATATAGGCAAAATAATAGAACCATATGTCCACAGTGTCGTTAACCGACGAGGTCTCACAATCAAACAAATACAACATATAATAGTAGTTCAGGTAGAAATGTCAAAACGGGGTGTTACAAATATACTATTATGATGCTGATGTTACGATCGCGGAGCTCAGGCATCCCGAACATCAGAACTTGAAAATCAGGATTAAATGGAAAACCATTCCCATTTGACATGTCGATCCTGACATTAGCATGTCGTCATTAGTACGTCGACATTGATATGAAACAAAATTAATATTTAAAATGTTGAGCTCGGCGTCGGCACATCGAAATCAACACTTTGATACATACATGCAAATACATTATTATTTAATACGTCAATTTCGACGTCGGCATGTCAACATCGACACTTTGACATTGAAACCCCAATAATGACACTTATGATTTCAATGGTTTAACACTTAGTCATTTTTAAGAAAAAAACTAAGGCATGAATTAGGTTTCAAACTTAACAATTGAGGTCTGAAACTTAACAGGATTGTTGCCTTGTCTTGGCACTGAAACCTTGTTCATTTAGAGACATCCACAAGCTACAATTATTCATTCCATTGCTTTTAATCAATAGGAAACCATAACAGTTCTTTCCCACACAGGAATTTACCTTTCTCCAGAGTAGTGAATCTCTTTATCTTTAAGCTACAATTATTCATTCCATTGCTTTTAATAAATAGGAAACCATGACAGTTCTTTCCCGAACAAGAATTTACCTTTCTCCAAAGTAATGACTCTATCTATATTTAAGTTATTTAACACAACAGTTTCAGAACCAACATGACTATCAAGGTTCAAATGCATAATTCAACTTTCCAATTTATGCTTTCACAAACAACAACATTCTCATTGTGGAAGTAAACAACCAAGGAAACAAGAATTCTATACTAATTAGAATGCTATACTATGTGTTCTTGTTTCATTCAATTCAACTTGAAGATGAGCACCCAAAGCAATGGCCTCATTTATCTTCTCAAACAAATTGAATTCAAAAAAGAGAGCATGATAAACATGTGAAATACAAGTCATATTCCCCAATGGCCATGCAAGTATTAATAAAACATAAAAAATTCTTCCCCTTTAAGTAGTTATTAGAACTAGGAAACCAATGGAATGCTACAACCATGAGCCAAATAACATTGCCTACAACTACTCAACAACTCCTAAATAGAGCAGTTACTTGACAATTGAACCAATAGATTTTAAGCAAAGATTATCGACAATTTAGAAAAACATAAGTTTCAGTAATTTTCTAGTCCAGTCTTAACCATTTAACTCTCTGCAAAAATAATTTTGTAAACACTTAGGAATTTAACATAATTATATATTGTAATTTCTTCAAGAATAATTCATACATGGAGAGATAAATCGGAAACAAAAAACTTAATTCCAAGCATGAATTATCATTACAACATAACATCAAATGCTTCAGTAATGATACTTATCTAAAAACAAGGGAATTGGGAAAGTGACCTCGTGTGAGACACACCCCACCCAATTGTAGGAAATTTTGCTGATATTCTCTAAGAAAAATTCCACCCCCAAGTTGAGACCCAAGCATTCACAAATCAGGTTTCTGACCAGCCCCATAATTTCTTTCAATGGTTTAACACTTGGCTATAAGGAACATTGTTCTACAACCAATTCCATGCCAAACAGTGCTTTTCACCTTCCTAGCTTCCTTTTGTTAGCACAACAATGATACAAATCACTATTCACAATGATCAAAATTCCACTAAGTCAGTTTCCTACACCATTTTCCATTTTATTGGATTGGCCAGAGACAAAAATGGATATAGCTTCAATAGACATTTTCCTAGATTGGTTCACAGGTTCATAATTTGGTTCAGATAGATTAAGCAAAATAATTTATGTTACCGAAAGGGAAAAGATCATTTAATCAGTGTTGAAAAAGTAAATAAGAGCATTTAATTAGTGGGCATCATCCTGGGCGCGTCTTGCCCTTTATTTTGTGGACAAAATAAATAAGGGAAAAGAGCATTTAATCAGTGTTTTCAAAAGCATTTATGTTAATGAAATTGTCTATAAAGTTAAATAAATAATAAGATTTTAGATTTACATATAATTTTCAACTCACCTATATTTCAAAAACTCCATGGAAATTTCTAAATGGTGAAATCCTTCCTTCCTTAATATGATAATAATAAGGTGTGATAGGTGTAGCAGTTATTGATTATATTGAAAGAAAAATGGAGTATGAGTATGTATATGGAATGAGAAATATAACTAATAATGAAACATAAGTTTCAAGGGCTAGTTGCTTTAAAGGAGAAAGGGGTTTTTCAAATGAATATAGTCAAGGACTCCTTGATTATAATAGGGTGATTGTTATATCAAACTCTTCTAGAAAACTTTAGACTGTCTAGGCTTACTTAGTGGAGCATTTCATTGGTCCCAAACTTTACCGATCTTGATTTCTTTCAAGTATTCTGAAAGAAAAAAAGGGAAGACTAATGCTCCAGACGACTAAGGTCTGAGGATGATTGAAAATATATGTAAGGAAAATGGGGAGGCTCCATACTTCATGCCCCTCCCATGATTTATTTGACCATTCATTATGATAATAGTGTCATACTCCAACTAGTGTCCCATCTTGCATGTGTGAAGGGATGAGGAGTTAAGGCTCCCTAATAATTCATTAGACCTTACTCTCCTACCTATGGCATGTGAATTTATGTTTAGTACCATAGATGTCTTGAAGTTTGCACATGGGTTTATTGTTACTCTACCCTAGTTTAATGCCATGTATACCCTTTTCATTTTTAATCTATTGTTTAATAATAACATCATAGGAGGGTTATGAATGGGTTCAGATATTTTGTCTCGAGAAAAAGCCATTGTTGTCCCCTCTGCTCTTGGTCCATCGAATGAGGATGGTAGAACATGAATGCTGTAAGAAAACTTGGGTGTTTTATTCAAGGACAAAGTTATTAGGTGTTTGTTTCAATTGTCAGTTGGGGGAGCTCTATATAATTTCATAACAACAATGGCCCATTTCAATTGCAAATAGAAATGTAGCATCAAATGTGAAATTAAGGAGGTTCTATGTGGGGTTTAAATATGTGAATGTGATATCGCTAAAGTGCAGTGTAGTGTTATCAATTCCACCATCCAGTGGAATCACCAACAAGGAGATCAATGTGACAATAAACTCAAAGCAAAGAACACAATAAGGAATCAATGTGCAATGGAAATATCATTTGGCTTATGAACTGAAGGAATTACATAAATACATAACAACATTTATGTAAATTTGCCATAGTAAATATTTAAATGGGTTCTTTGAAATCTTTGGTTGAAAATATCTCTAGCTAGGTAATCTTCCCCTTATAGGTTTTCTTGTATCCTTTGGATTTTACAGCCTTTGGGGCCCCTCTCTTTGTGAGTGTTATTTGAACCATCCTATGCACTCTGAAAATAGAATTGGTGGACACTATAGGTCAATATGTATTGGAAATGCACTTCGAGGATGTAGCTCTAGAGATTAAGGTTGGATTGAAAATTGAAGCCCCTTAAGGGTAATGTATAGTTTTCTTTCCCTATTTGTTGTGTTTTGTTGTTATTTCAATATGCACACTAATATACATGTCATGCCTTCAAAGGTTGGAATAGGGTAATAATGTTTAAAATATATTTTTGGATGCTAAAATATATTTTTGTTAACAAGTTATATCGAAGTCTATAAATTTTGTATTAATGTTCTTCAATTTAGTCGCATTTTTTTAATATAAAATCTATTTTCTATTGTGAAAAAATATGATCACTTATAAATACAAATACAAAGTTGGTTGCGTTTTTTAACATCATTATGGATTATGGTTTTATATAACTTGCCCTTTGTTTAGAAAAACATAACATGTCTATGCTATTAAGAAATTAACACTTAGAAAAACACACCGTGCATTGTGTACATGCTATCAAGAAATGTATATACGTTATTTTTCCACGGAAAACCATTCGCAGATCAATTTTATTATAAATTGAAGCCCCTTAAGGGTAATGCATAATTTTCTTTCCCTATTTGTTGTATTTTGTTGTTATTTCAATATGTACACTAATATGCATGTCATGCCTTCAAAGATTGGAATAGGGTAATCATGTTTAAAATATTTTTTGGATGCTAAAATATCTTTTTGTTAATGAGTTATATCTTTTTTTTAAAACAAGAATGGTTGAGGGGTATTTATATTAAAAAGAGAGGTTAAAAGTTACAAAAGCTGAGTCATGGACTGAATCCAAAGGGTTTCAAATACCATAACCTCTTGTTCTTCGTTTACAAAATGAATTTTGTCTCAAAAGAGTCCAAGTCTGGAGTGGCTATAAATTCTTACAAATTTCCCAAGGATAAGAATACATAAACTATACATATCAGAAATTTATTACAGTTATCCTAAATTATGAATGTAACAGTGTATTCTATTTCTTCTATGTCCGAATCAAAGAACCCAACATCATTTCAGATTGTTCCCATTACAAATTATAAAGCCATAATCTAGTTGCACTCCCTTGTTCGCCATTTGATCTGTTGATTGGTTATTTGTTCGAAGAATGTGGAGAAAATTGATAGCGTTAAAATCACTGACAAGGCTGTTGAAGATATGGTGCATCTTTGTGGACGGAGTTTTATAATTCCCGACTGGTTTCTGAACCTCTCTGATGACCAATAACGAGTCTCCAAAAACTACTAATTCTTTGATTCCAAGCATGTTAGCAATTCCCATCCACTTTCCATCCCTTTTGAATAAAGCGAGCCATTCCGCATAGTTGTTCGAATTTTTCCCTATTCCCCAAGCATAATTTTTCATCCTATTTTCCCAGGATAAAAAATTACGCCTCCCGCACCTACCAGCCTTGGATTTCCTTTAGAGGCACCATCAAAGAACAGAGAGTGACATTCCAATTTTGTCCACCAATTGCTGAAATTTTCTGGATTCTTTCGAATCCGCCATCTAAAAGAGTTAGGTTTTTTAACATATGTTCCTCCCATAGATGGCTTGTGAGGACCGATGGGATTACAAATCCATATTCTTTCTTTTGGAGTTAAAGGCTCAATTTGTAGGTGTCATACTCCTTTGGAAAGAAGGGCTTCAGTCCATAAAGCTTTTGCTGAAGAGGACACTCTGGAAGGAGAGGGGACCACGTTTTCGAAAATTCCTTTGTTTCTGGTTGTCCAAATTTTCCAGCAGATAAATTTAGGGAGAGCAACCCACGCTCTCGAGAAATCTGGTTTCTTGTTTAATGAGCCATTAAGGTAATAATCTTTCCAGAAGATGAAAAAATATTTCCAGTTCGTTGGCAGAGTAAGATTGAATTGAAGCTCTTTAAGGACTGTGCACCATACCTCATTTACAAATGTACATTCCAGGAAAAGATGTTCTAGTGTTTCTTCCAAGCTTTTGCATAGAGCGCAGCGTGACGGTCCTTCTATTCTCCATTTTTTAAAATTTTGTGCTGTCAAAATTTTATGATGTGCTAAAATACAACATAAAAATTGATTTTAGGTAGACCATCCTTACTCCAGACATTGTACCAAATGGCTTATTTCTTGTTGTTCTTATGGATTATGTTATATCCGGCTTTCATTGAGTAAATTCCTGAATTTCCCTAGCTTCTGGTGTCTAATAAGTTAAGGTGGATCGGAGCTAAGCCTTGGAGAGTTGATTGCAGCGACAGGTAGTCCATGTTTATGTTTTCTGGGATCTCTAGGCTCTTCCATCCTTCCCATCGCCCATTATTGTGCCAGTCTGATATATCATTGACTGTGGATATATTGTGGGCGTCCATCCATTGCTTTAGATCCTTATATGCGTCTTTGAATCGGGCCGGAGAAAAATATCCGAAGTTGTCCTCCCAAATCCGGATCCGTTTCCCATTTCCAGGTGCCAATCTCAGACTGTTTTAAATAATGAAGGTTGCATTTTGGCAGAGTTTCCAGATTGGAGAGCAGTTCTGGACTGTAGGGATGTCGTCCATGCATCTTCCCTTGTTTCCCCTTAGATACTTTTTTCTTAAAACGTCATTCCACTACGATTTGTTCCCTGTAAAAATCTGCCACATGATTTTAGCTCCAAATGCAAGATTCATGGCTTCCAGGTCTTTCATATTGGCTCCTCCACAGTTTTTTGGTTTACAGACCTGTTCCCATTTGATAAGATGGAATTTCTTGGTGCCGTTGGATTTCCCACCTTGCCAGAGAAATCGTCTTATCTCTTTTTTGATGTCCTGAATTATTTATTTTGGAGCTAATGCCATCGAGCAAATGTAAACTGGGAATGCTGCCATAATAACGTTGATGGAAATCAGCTTCCCGATGGGATTGAGCCAATTTGCTCCCAACGATTGGATTCTTTTTTTTTTTGTTTTTTCTACCAGACCTCTCCAATCAGACGCTTTATTTTTTGCTTTGTGTAGTTGAACTCCCAGATAGTTGAACGATTTCCAATTTTTGCTGCCTTCATATCCCAAGGTCCTTGATATTCTTACCATGGTTCGTTCAGGACAGTTCCAGCAGTAATTTTTGGTTTTTAGAGTGTTGATTTTCCCATCATATGCTTTGAGAAAGGTGGAAATGACCCCTCTGAACCTTTCAACGATTATGACTGAGGCCCCTCCCAAAAGAATTGTATCATCTATGAATTGAGCATGGTTATCATTTTTGACACCTCTGGCAATTCTTAAACCTTTGAGTTCTCCACTATTTTGCAGGGCTTGTAGCTTCTTTCCTAAGGATTCCACTACAATTAGATATAAAAAAGGGGATAATGGACAACCTTGATGAAGTCCTCGAGAGGCTTGGAAGAAGCCAGCAGCTCTACCATTGACAAGAGGTGCAATCCATGGCCTGTTGATGCATGCTTTGATCCATCTTATAATTTTTTTTGAGAAGCCCATCCTATGCATAATATCGAACAAAATGAAATGATTTACCCTGTCAAAAGCGTTGTCCATATCCAATTTAATGGCCATACCTTGTTGTTTGCGTTCCAGGCTAGAGTGTATAGATTCTTGGACTATGATTATATTATCCATGATCTGTCTGCCAGCGATGAAACCTCCCTGGGTGTCTGAGATGATTTTGGCCATGATCTTTTTCATTCT
Source organism: Pseudotsuga menziesii (assembly GCA_001517045.1). Taxonomy (NCBI): domain Eukaryota; kingdom Viridiplantae; phylum Streptophyta; class Pinopsida; order Pinales; family Pinaceae; genus Pseudotsuga; species Pseudotsuga menziesii. Next base: position 608,375 of record LPNX010750662.1, read on the forward strand.
GGTTGCCAGAATTTTGGTGAGGATTTTATATGAAGTGTTACATAAGGAGACGGGGCAGAATCTATCAATTGAGAGAGGATTTTTTTTCTTTAGGGATCAAAGCCAAGAATGTAGAGTTAGTTGCTCCACCAATTTTGTCTTTTTTCCTACTCCAGTTTAGCATCTTCCTTAAATCTTCTTTGATAATGTCCTAGGTTGCTCGGTAGAAGTTGATTGTAAATCCATCTGGTCCTGTGGACTTGTCCGGGTGTAGAGTCCAGATTAACTCTATGATCTCCTATTCTAAAATTGTCTTTCCCAATTCCTCATTCTCTGTGTCTGAGATGTTGGAACGAATGCCAGAAAGTAGATTAGCTTTGGAAATAGGATATGTCTCACTGCTGTCTGAAAATAAGTGATTGAAGTGTTGTTGAACCATTTCCTTGGTATCATCTTGCTCCGTGATATTTTGGTTGTTATTGTCTTTCAATTCTTTAATGTAATTGCAACTCCTTCTTATTTTTGTTTGTTTGTGGAAGAAATCAGTGTTCTTATCTCCCCCTTTTAGCCAGCGTTAGCGAGATTTTATTCTCAAATTCTCTTCCTCTTGTCTGGTTGCTTTTAAATTTTCTAGGTTTAGAGCTTTGTCCTGAGCAATGGTTTCAAGGGTGATCTCTTCAAGTTCCATTTTGGATTGAAGGGAATCTAGTTTGGCTTGGAGATTATTTTTCTTTAGCGCAGGTTCAGAATAGGAGGAGGTGGCCCAGCTTTTCAGAGCAGAGCAGAAAACCCTGAGTTTTGACTCCTAGATGAAGCTAGGGGAGCCGAGGAAGGTAGAGTTCTAGGATGAATGAATTAACTCAAGGGTCTTGGCATTGTTCAACCACAAGGAATTGAATCTGAAGGGGATAGGGCCTAGGTTGGTAGGTGGGGTAAGGAGAAGGGTTATGGGTTTGTGGTCCGGAGTAGCTGTAGAAATAATGTACGAAGAAGGTAATAAATCTTTTTGAAGGAAGATTGTACTCACCAGAAACCGATCCAGTCTTGGAGCGATGTGGCCTGGTCCCATCCGCTTGTTGTTCCATGTATATTTCCCATTTTTGGGCGAAGGGTCTAGAAGGTCCAAATTTGTCATCAGATCCTCTAATTTTTCACCAAAAGGGTCCCTTATGATTGATCCTCCTCTTTTCTCCATACTTGATTTCATTGTGTTGAAATCCCCTGCTATGATTATGTCTTTCCCTTGCAGATCTATATTTAAAGAGAGTAAGGAATCCCAAAATTCCAACTTATCTCTGTAATGGGTAGGCCCATAAACATTACATATAAAAATAGAGTCTTGGTTTCTTTTGTTTTGCATTTCTATTAAAAGCCAATGAGTGTTTTCTTTTGCTGATCCAATATTGAATTTATCCAATATGCAGAAAGTTGTTATTCCACCTGAAGCTCTTTTGGAGCTAATGGCCTTTCCAACACTATTTTTCCAAAAGAGAGATGACCAATTCATAACCTTTTCTTCTGGCATCTTAGTCTCTTGAATAAGCAAAATGTCTGGTTTCTCATATTTTAATAAGTTTTTCAAGGCTTCCACCTTCATTGATCCTCCCAAGCCTCTGCAATTCCAAGAGACTACTTTCATTATTTCTTGGATGCATGAGATCCTACTCGAGATCTGAAGTCTTTGGTTCCATAGGATATGACATTCTGTAGAAATCTTGTGTCCTCTATGCTTAGTTGCATTCCTAGTTCCAATTCTCTCTCTGCCTCTTTCTCTCTTTGTTGTCTTTGAGATTTTCTTCCTCGTGTGGCTTTGGATGGTCCAAGATATGTTGTTTCTTGGGTTTCTTGAGATGACGATTGACCTAGAGATGTAGATTTTGGATTAATCCTGCTATGCTTTACCATTTTTTCATAAGTTCCCCCAAGGGAGGGGACTCCTTCAGGTGCTTTTTCATTGTTCTCTTCCTATGCTGCTACCATATATGCCCAGGTTCCTCCAAGGGATAATGATCCATTAGGTGCTTTCCCAGTGGTCTCTTCAACAACTACATGAGAGAGAGAAGTTGAGGAGGCTTCTATTTTGTCTTCCTTGGTCTGATTTTCCAGATCTGGTATTTCTCCTTCTTCAATCTCAAGAGGGTCAAATTGGTTGCTGGTAGATGTTCCCTTGTTCTTTGTAGGTTGTTCCTGAGTTTTTTCTGGCCATTTTCCTGTGTTGTTAGCTTAGGTAGGGTTTGATTTTTTTCCTTTCTTAGATTGTTTCCATCCCTCTTCATGGTTTTTCTTAGCTTCCTCCTGGGTGGATTTTGGGCAATTCTTAATGAAATGTCCATATTCATGGCATTTCCTACATTTAAAGGGTAGCTGTTCATAATCTACCTTCTGATAGAATTCCCATCCATCCATGAATAAGTTGAATCCTTCCGATAATCCTTTCTCTAGGTCTACTTCCACGCAGATCCTGGAACAGGAAAATAGAGGACCTTTTGGTTCAACTTTGTCAATGTATCTGCCTAGAGAGTTCCTGATGGTCTGTAGGGCTTCGTTGTTCCAGCAGTGGAGAGGCAAGTGAGGAAGCCGGACCTAAACTGGCAATGCAGACGAAACATCTTTTTCTGAATCGAAGGAGAGGTTCCAATGGTTAAGGTATAAGCCTCTAGGTCCGATGAAGTAAGGGTTACTTCGAAATATGAGATCTTTATCTTCCTTGTTTTCAAATAAGAAGGTATATAAGCCTTTGTCGCAGAAGCAATGTTGCAACCCCCTTGTTATGAGAGGCATCCATTTTTTAGAGATCCATATCTCCATAGATTTTGGCGAAGGCTAGATCCCTGAGAATTGATCGATGAGACCTCGATCGCTCAGAGAAAGAGCTTTCATTCATGAAGCTACCGACGTGATTTGGAATTTGGGCACAACTGCTCATTTAACAAAAGAGGAGGAAGGAGATAAATTTGCAGGGAGAGTCGGGGTGTTAACAACTAAATCCTTGAAAGAAAGATCGAGGATTTGGCGAGGCTCCTCCTCCAAAGGATCCGAAGAAAGGGAGGCCATGCATCTAGGCCTGAACAAATCTCCCACGAATCAAACTCCTCTGTCTACAAAAAGTCGAACTGCCAACATAACTGGATCATGTGAGCCAACTTCCGATCGGCTTCAGGATAGTGTTGGACTGCTTGGCATGCAGGAGCCAAAGCGATCGGCTTCTCCCAATCTGAGCAGATGCAGGGAGCCTTGTTAATGAGTTATATCGAAGTCTATAAATTTTGTATTATAATGTTCTTCAATTTAGTCATATTTTTTTAATATAAAATCTATTTGCATGATTGTGAAAAAATATGATCACTTATAAATACAAATACAAAGATGGTTGTGTTTTTTAATATCGTTATGGATTATGGTTTTATATAACTCACCCTTTTTTTAGAAAAAACATAATATGTCTACTCTATTAAGAAATGCACACTTAAAAAAACACAATGTGCATTGGAGATTTGGTCTTCCAATACATTCCTTTCCCTGTAGATGTGTTGATAAGAAATATCTTGAAATGGACCTGTGATTCTAATAGTCTCATCATAAAGATTTTTAAGAAAAATATTCTTTGGTGCTCTTTTCAATTTCTGCCAGTTTATAACCAACCGAGAATCCTCAACATCTATAACTATTAAACTCCTTTTGAACTAGCCAATAGAAACACAAGTTTCACTGCCATCAATTTAGCCCTATTGTTTGTAGATCACCCTATACCTACTGAAAACTTAAACCAATGAGAATTTGACATGTATGATAACCCTCCAACACCACATACTTGGTCTTCATTGTGATGTTCCATCAAAGTAACACCAACACCAACATTTAGTTTGGCTATAAAATCCTCCAAATCCTCTGTTTTTTTACCAATTTTTAATTTTTTTTTGGCGAAACGTACATATGGTACGTTTGAATTGTGTTTTATGGGATTTTGGCCATTAGACATGATAATGTGACGTCCATGGTAACTTTGTTGTTTTTGCTTTAGTAACTAAGATTGACTTGATTCTAGATATCCACACAAAAAAATGGATTTAATATTTGAGCTTACATGTTTGTGTGTATGGTATTTAATGTCTATGTACATGGAAGGCATTAATGATAAGTGAGCATTGTAACTCTAATTGAATATGCTTACATGGACATTATCTTTAATGGATGTGAATGCAATGGATATTTATCGAAGTTGAAGTTGTAAATCAATATTATGTAATGATTATCGGTTATAAAGGAGACTGTGTTTTAGTTATCATTAATGAGTCGACCTACGGTTGTGCATAAGGTTGTCTTCTTTATAAGGTGGTGTTTGATTGAGAAAATGTTGGTAATTTACTTGATGTAGATTAATTGGTGAGTAAGAAGATAAATGAGAGCAGTGAGTGCTCATATTGTTCAATTACATTTAGGAGGTCAATGCTTATGAGCATTGGAGTATGATACTAAGTGTAGATAAAAGACATTGAAGATGTGTAACCTAGACTTTAGAAAATGAAAAAAAATATTTGTAATGCATTCTAATTATTTTCTTTCTTAGTAATTTCATTTCACATTTCTATTTCAACGCATTATATCAACGTTCCTTTGTACTTCTCAAGAAAATCACTAGTAATAATTATGTTAGAGACATTAAAGTTCATATGAGACATTTCGTCGTTTGTCATTAACCTCAAGAAGCACACCACATGCCATTACTATTAGGGGTATTCAAATTATAAAGTGCATGCTCTAGCCTATTTTATCTTCTCAATTTGATGTGATTTACTGCTGCCTTCAATTTGATCCATATCATTGATCTTCTCATTGCAGCATTGTGACCTCCCTTTTCTGTCATTATCATAAATCCTACTCACTCTTATATGTCATTCTCTCCTTCACTACTCCAAGTGATATATGTAAACCATCAATCGTCTCTGAATTCTTCATATCCATCGTCCATGACAACTCCCTCTCACAAAAATCCCTTCATCAGAAATGATACCAGACCCTACCCAGGGAAATCACCCCCTTCCATTCTCTTCATAGAGAGAATTATTTCACCTATGTGATTTGATTCTCATATATGGGGAACAAACGTATACATATATGCATAAATTCCTTATCATTGTCTCCATTGTTGTTTCACCCAATCATACACATTCATATTTTGTTGAAACAACAATAAAGTTTTTGGAAGAAGCGATCCATGGGGAAAATAGGTTACATGTTATCTGAAAGTGAATCTTACATTGCTTGGAATAATAGCCAACGTTATTGGCCTTGGGCTTCATGACACAATTCATGTTGCCTTGAAAGTGAAATTTGCATTGCTTCGAGTCATGACAAAATTCTATATGAGTCATGGCTGATTAAGTTCACTTACGGTGTTGCCATGTGAGGAGGATAGCATTTTGGTTAGCCACTTTTGCTCTCTCTTGTTGGTATCATTAATTTTGTTGTGAAAGTTTAATGGACACTTATTTTTTTTATTTAGATTTTTAACATAGTGATCAACTTCATAAGAACATTTAAAGTTTTCATTTTAATTACTTTTAGCATTGAATTGAAAAAAGGTGCACATTTTTTTGAGGCTAAAGTTAAGATTTTTTTCCACCATGATCTTAATTTCTTCTAAAATTGCAAACAAAAACCTTAAATCAATCTCATCATAAAAAATAGTGATCCAATGTCACACTTCATTTTCTTTTTAAAGTCAAAATTAAAAAATGTACAAAAATAAAAAATAAAATAACATTACACATTTAACATTAAGAAATTATTCTATAATAATGGAATTTAGTCTTTGGTGTGATTTAAAATTTAATCATGTCATGTATACATAAAATAAGGTATTATATAGATATGTGTGTTTTTGTTATTGTATAGGATATTAATTTTCTTTCTTAATAAGTTAAAATTATATTTTAATTTTATTGTTTATGATTAATTTTCTATATATTTTAAATAAATTTATAAATTAAAAACTAAAAAATCTAACCCTTTGAAATCACTAACCATTATTTTAAAAAATCAAAATTTATTTAGTGTAACTGCATATTGAAATTGTCCAAGCTCACGATAACTTTAGGGAGTAAATTACTTAACCGACCATTTGCACCGATGGGAAGACATGGCTCGCATGAGCGGTCACATCTGACTTTGCCGGCCGTCCAATCGGTGCAAATGGTCGAGCAAATAGGTCAATCTTAACTTTAATATATGTAACTTTTTCTTACCTTACAAAAATTAAATATATTAATAAAAAGATACCATGTCAATAAAGATCAATAATAATAATAATAATAATAATAAACGAACGCGGTGTTTTCTTGTTCCATGTAGTGGTCACCACGTGGCCGTTTTCACCTTACTGTGAGCGTACAACTTAAGCTTTATAGCTGTCGATCTTAAAAAAAAAAACAATCACCAAAAAACTATGTATTTTTCCCGATTAACTTTATAATAAATTGACTTTATTTTTACTGAAATTATAAAATACAACAATAAGAAACTCATTTGATTATTTATATAATTTTAATTTATACGTTGAAGTTGATCTATAAATAAAGTTTGTTCACGTAGTTGTCATCACGTGGCTGTGCTGATCTTCGTGGAAGCATACCAACCTCAACCTGTACAGCTGTCGTGAAAAATGCAGCAACCCAAACTTCACCGTTGGATGGCGGCATCTTCGCTACAGAATATTCGCCGATCATTGATCTGATCGTCGATTTCATCTGCGAATTCTTTAAATGGTAGGGTTAGGGCGGATCAAAGAAGCATTCGTTCCATTTTGCGATCGATGGGCTCTGTGGAGTGTTATGTAGGGTTTCTGGCTTTGCATTATGTATTTACTTCGTTCCCTTGAAGAAACAGCTGTTTTTTGTTCTTCTGGTTTTTAATGAAGCACAGGGCATCTTTCAGTTTTAATATTTTATTCTCTGTGTTCATATGTAAGTAGCCGAGGATCTGAGCGCCAAAGTATTCATCTGCGCGAGATTCTGGTGTTTCACATACATATCGCTCCTTAAACATGAAGATCGGGCCGTGGCTTTAGATATCGTGATTGAAGAACAGTTTGTGATCTTTGTATAGTTTAATAAGGCCTGGCAAGGGCTTCGATCTGTAGATCTGACTAGTCAGATCATTGAGAGACATAGGTGTGGCTGTTTGTTTCTTGTAATTAGGGCCGTGAAAGGTCGGGCATGCTAGGGTTTGTGTGTGAGAGAATTCACTGATCTTGCCTTTGCGGGTGCGCTTGCAGGCAGGTCTAAACGTTATTAATGAAATAATTTTTTTCTTTCTTGGGGGAGGGCCGTGACGGGGAATTTTATCCCGCCGGTACCTCTCCTTTTGCAGATTGGATGGATTTAAATGCTCGCATATTCTATTTTTTTTTGTTTTATATCGTTCACATAACAGGCATATGCACCGGGCGATCGCTTGCCGCATTATGGGGTTTTCTCAGAAAAAGTTTTGTGCATCGCGAGGCTTCAGACATTAAGGAGTCGAAGGAGTTTCGATGTCCAGCGCAGATCTTAGGCAACTAGAAATCGACAGGAATTTTAATCTGCATGGACTGCATGAAGAACATAAAGTATAACTATAAATATTAATTAATCTAAAATATAAGATATAAGAAACAAAGAGATTTTTTTTTCATAGAACACATGTTTATGGTGGAGTGTTTTAACTGAGGTGACTTAATTTGAATTAATTAGGTTAGGTGTTGCTCTGGTTTTCTTTCAAATCCACACGTATTTTCTTTCAGATTCAAATCTGTGTGGAAAAATAGCCTTTCTGGAATTTTCTAAGATATAAGACTCTTTGGAAGGTGATAATGTCATGTAATGGAGCTCTTTGTTCTAACGATCTCCACGCCATTACAAAAACTGAGCTGTCTAACTGGGCAAAGGGGAAAAAGGTAATTCAGTGTGAGTTCGTGGATGAAGAAAGGCAATGATTATCCTGGGTCGGAAAGAAGGTAAATGCAGGTTTCTTCTATATGTCATAACGAAAATTAAGAAATCCCATCCCGTATATAGTTAAACATGTATATATATAACATGTATATATAGTTAACCATATACAATAAATATATAGTTAACCATATACAATAAATATATAGTTAAACATGTATATATAGTTAAACATATACAATATCCTTTTACTCCTCTATTTTCACTATGTCTACAACAAGAAGCAGTCTATCTTTCGAGAACTGATGAGCCACCCTCTTCCAATGGCACTAAATGTGTTGAAAAATGATATGCTCAAATGCATCCAGCAGTGTATAAATGACATAGATGAGATATGGTGTTATATCGAATTGATAACTAGTTTGAAGACTCCAAACACTTAACCAATTATGTAATACTTTTCCTTAGATTATATTGTTAATAAATTACTGTATTTATGATGTAGTCACATCATAAATAAAGATGAGATATGGTGTTGTATCCAATTAATAACTAGTTTGGAGTCTCTAATCACTCGAATCATTCATGTAATACTTTGGATTATATTGTTAATAAATTAGTGTGTTTATGATGTAGTCAAACATTAGTATATTTTTAATAAATTAGTATAGATTCATTTTAATTTGTTAATAATGTTTAATTTTTTAAATTATATTTTTAATGAATCATTGTAAATTTATTTTAATCATTAAAAATGATTATTTTTTTTAAATGCAAATATTTATGCTTAAAATATTTTTAACTTAAAATTTAAAAGATTCTAAGTTAAGATTGATTTAAGTTAGTGGATTGATAATAAAAATTAGGAATAATGTCAAACATAATTATATCAGATTTAGATTCTTCTTTTACTAGTATTTTTACATTTTAATTTGTAACTATGGTTATCTAGAAATGCTTCTATTATGAAGTACATAAATAAAATTCCAAAAAAATCAAGTTATTTCTTATCCATCATCATCAATAAAATGTATCAAATACATAAATAAAATTCTAAAGAAAATCACACCATTCTTTACCTATCATCATTAATAAAATATAATTATTTATATTTAATAAAAATATTAAATAGTTTGTTTTAATTTATTTTTGTATATATAATTCTTTTAGATAAATTTAACAAATGTTTTCCATATTTATGTATAACATTCATTCTTAATAAATTCATGACATCTTTAATAAATTCAATGCTTTGAATAATCTGATATCCAAGATATGATATGCTTATAAAGTTTCACATTTTGTTTGCTTGTTTGTTTGTTTCATACTTGTTTATTGAAAGATAAATATTTATGGTGTAAAGTGTTATCATATAAATAAAGGTTACAATTGGTTTTTGAAGAGGTGATTGTTTTTTATGTGAGAGGAATTAACAATGTATGCATATTTGGAAATGAGTTTGTGTAATTTTTTAAAAGTTTAAGGTTTTGTTTAATTAATTTTTTAAAAAGTTAAAGTGTCAATTTCGCTAGTTGGATGTTATTTAATTTGTTTGTTTGTTTGTTTCATACTTGTTTATTGAAAGATAAATATCTATGGTGTAAAGTGTTATCATATAAATCAAGGTTACAAGTGGTTTTCAAAGAGGTTATTTTTTATGTTAGAGGAATTAAGAATGCATATATATTTGGAAATGAGTTTGTGTAATTTTTTTAAAGTTTAAGGTTTTGTTTAATTATTTTTTTAAAATTGGTTAAAGTGTCAATTTGGCTAGTTGGATGTTATTTAAACTAGATAATATGAGATGAAATAAAAAAATGATATGGTTCAAGGAAAACATATATGAAAGGAAATGCATATGATATAACTTTAAGGGAGGTATATATATGAGGTGATTGTATATGTAATAATGCCACCTAATAAAAAGGCAATTGAAAAGGGCCACAATTGTAATGAGTTGA